>PITA01021459.1:0-32641 GCA_004023965.1 Spilogale gracilis
GATTGGGAAGGTGGTGTGGTGGAGAGAGGGGAGGGGTGGAGGGGGTGTCCCTCGTGTCCCTGCTGTAGGACTGTGATGTGCAGCATGTGGCTCTCAGGTGGTCATCACTCCTAGGGCAATCTGGAGCCTGGGCTGGTGACAGGAGTGCCGTGAGGTACTGAGCAGAGCCTCAGGGGCCTGCAACATCAGAGTGAGGCATATGCTTCCCTGTTCAGGGGAACAGAGCAGTTGCCCCCCACCTAAAGACACTCTCATCACCCCACGCAATTCATCCTTGGTGTGAGGTATAGTCATCTGTAACATAGATGACACAAGGGGGCCCAGGGCAGCATATATGAGGATTACGTGAGGTTATATTTTGGCCCATACTTAACTCTGTGCCAACCATTGTGCTCCGAATGCTGAGCCAGACAGATGAGTAAGCAGACCTCAAGAAATTATGGGCAGCCAGAGAGAATTATTATGACGGTGAAAGACAAAGGGCTGAGGTAGAGAATGACAAGGAACTAAAGTTTAGAAGGGTTGCTTGGGGAAGGTGTGGCTGAGAAGGGGCTATTTAAAGCAGGATGTCAATTGTGAAAAGGAGCCAGCCAGGATGGGATCAGACTGTAGAAAACTGGTTGTCACGTCCCTGAGAAATGCAAAACAGTAGGTAGAAGTGAAAGGCAGATGTACTGGGAGCAATGGTAACTACGCAACTGCGGGGGGCCTGTTGACCATGTTGGCTGGGGGCATTCCAGTAAGGACCCCTGTACTTCGGCTTAAAATTCTTTAGAGGAAGGTTGGAATTCCCTGGGGATACATGAAGTCACTCAGTCCCACTGGAAGTTTTTTAGGCACCAGGAATTTGCTTAGACCTGGCTCATTGTGGGGGCTGGACTTTCTAGAGCCTCTGCTCAGGCCTCTTGCAGCATATAGGCATGGCATTAGTTTACCTCGAGGGAAGCATTCTCATTTGACCCTGAGAATTGGACTTGATCCAGGTGACACAGTTTCTCGAGCAAATTCATGATTGGTAGCACATAAAAGGAGATGGTAATGGTGAGCTAGACATAGAACACAAAATGGAGCATGGGTACTGTCCTTTCTGCAGGCAGGCAGTTAGTCTTACTGGGTCTGACATTTGCTGAAGGCTGGTACCTAGTAGAATATTCTAGAGCTCTACATAATTTTACTCAGATACCATGAACATTATGTGCCTCTGGTTAATCAGACATTCCTGGGTACGAGTCAGACCAGACCTGTTGAATGAGCACCTGCAATTATTGCTATTCTGTTGTTTGGCAAGCAAATCTGAGTGAATTTAAGCATGGGCTCTCCTAGATCCCTTGAATATTTTCTAGTTGTCGCTGCTATGAGATAGGAATTAGTTACAGTAAAATGTCATGTGTGGATGTACTACAGCCCTAGGAGGGAGGCCACATCCTGTGGTATGGTTGTCAGGGCCAGTGTCTGCTTCTCTGTGTTTCCAAATACAAAGTTGACAGCTGACAGACTTAGGTTGCTCAGACTTACAGGTTAAGTCAGTATAAGCCAAAATATACCGTTCTTAATTTATATTGAAGAAAACATCAGTCCCAAAGACAAGATACTTACTTCCCTGTGGCAGGAACAGAGAAGTGACTCAGAGGAGCTGAGTGGCCTCACCAACAGGGTATAGCCTCCCTGGGGATGCTGATGGGGTGCCACGGGCTCTGCTTTGCTTATGTGGCTCACGTTTTGCAGCGATTGGCCATATTTTCATATATTTTTTTCTTCCGACTGCTTGTAGTTTCATTTTTGGCTAGAACTTTAGACTAGCGGTTTTCAAAACTTGTTTCTGAGTCTTCTTGAGAGAGAAGAGGCAAGGTTAAAACCAGTGTCATGACAGTAGATTGTTTAATTGCCCTTCTCACTCTTAGTCTCTCATGAGTGTACAGTGGAGCTTCGCGGGGCTGTGCAGCGTGCGGATGGCATCTTCTCTCTGCCACTAGTGGCGTGTGTGCTGGTGGCATTGTGTTTTAAAGTTTTCTTTTCTTTTTAGAAAGAGGGGAGGGGGAGGAGCAGGAGAGGAAAAGAGTGAATCTTAAGCAGGCTCCATGCCCAGGAAGGAGCCACACTCGGGGCTCAGTCTCAGGGTCCTGAGGATCATGACCCGAGCTGAAATCAAGAGTTGGAAACTTACCTGACCGAGCCACCCAGGAGCCCCTTTTGTTTTAATGTTTTCTAATATAGTAAAGATTGATCGATGTAACCCACATAAGCTCTTTGGGAGTCTCAGTAATTTTTTTAGAACATAAAGGGGTTCTGAGACCCACAAGTGTGAGAACCTATTAGCCTGTTTTACATGTATGAAAGGGCAGTCACTTCAGAGTGTACTTGTTTTATTCATTCAAAAGTGTTTCTTGAACACCTGCTGTGTGCCAGGCACTATGCTGGGCTAAACAGAGGCTCCTGAGTTAGCATGTTATTCCAGAAACATCTTTTGATAAACCTTGGTTAGTGCTATGAAGGAAAAGAACGGGGTTACAAGGACAATGAAAAGCCCCTTTGAGGAGAAATCTGAGGAGAGGCTGGTCATACTGGCTGAGGTATGGGAGCACCCCTAGGAAGAGCAAGGGGGTGTGGAGTACTGGGTGACCCTACACCATGATTTGGGATCTTTTTATGGTTACACTGTGTACTTTCTGGAAATGTGAAGCTATCTTTGCTCAGAAATCATTGCCTTCAATGTGATTTTATTAAAAACCAGCTATATTTGTAAGGTTCCCAGCAATAGCTAGCTAAAAGCCTGCTTTGGAAGAAGAGCCATGAGGAAGTCCCTTCAGTTGTTGCTTTGCCTCTGACAATGCTGTGATATATACCCCTCATTTGCTGGGGGTGTATTATTATTCCCGTAACTCTAACTCACTCTACAAGGCCACCGTAGAACAGAATTCAGTGTTAGCACTACTTGCTAGGCAATAAGGAGAGTCATTTATAATGGAGGATTCAGTAGTTTTTATTGTACACTCTCCTCCATGAATCCTATATTGTATATATTCTATATTTACTTTCTTAATGGTCAGTTTTAATTAATTGCCACTGTGAAAGATTGTTCTTGGCACAGCCCTCCATCAAGAGTAAACATGTATCTATGAGAGCAGCCACAGAACTGGCCTCTTCTTCAATTGTAGCTCATTTTTAGAATTGAATACAGCTGGGTATTTATAGAAACCAGAGTCTCTATTTATAAGGAAGCATTTGTTTTCACAGAGCAACTTCTGTACTAAGCAGAAGGTTTGCTGAAATGCAGTCTCAGTCTGTATTGCTGTGTCTAAACACCGAGTTAGACTTTATTTGGCTTTATTCATCTGAAGTCAGGCCTGCTGAGCTGGCAGTAAGGAGCAGATGATCAGCTCCTGGTTTGAGAGGGAGTGAGGACGGCAGCAGCATGGAGTACTGTACTGAGCAGTGAGTAAGTGTCAGGTCGCCTGGTAAGCACCATTTCTGCAGTGCCCCACCCCGACGCCCAGACCCTGTGTATGTGATGAGGCATCATTCCCAGGGTATTACATTGTAACGAATGGAATCACACAAGCTCTTAAAAGCAGAGCACTTTTTCTGACTGGTGGCTGAAGAGGACATGAGAGATCGGAAGAAAGAGTGGACCTGAGAATGGGGAGGGTCGAAGGGGAAGGCGGGCAGCGGCAACCTGCAAGGAACTGCGTCCTGCCACCAACCTGAATGAATGTGGAAGTGTATTCTTCCCCAGGGCCTCTGGAAAGGAGGGAGACCCTGACCAGAGCACCCCATCACACTGTGTCAGAGTCAACATTTGTGTGGTTTTAAGCCACTAAGTGTGTGGTACTTTGTTAGCCAGAGGTAGAAATGTCGTTCAGGTGGAGGAAAGGCCTTCCTTCCCGGGCAGTGCCAGAGCTCGTGCCTCTGAAAATCTCTGTGCTGACGGGGTCACCTGCCCTCTTGATTTAGCCATCTTCTTATTTTGGTGTTTTGTATTTGTAGAAATAGAGTGGTGTAATGGCTTTCAAATTATTTTGACCACAGTCGTTGGTACAAAATAGTTTTTACATTGAAACTCAGTTCATTCACAAACACAACTGAAAGAAAAAATTTCCCCAAGACTTAATTCTTAGGATGCCAGATACATTCTGACATCTTCTGTTTTATTTCATTTTTTAAAAAATGTAGAACATGACTCACTAAGTCAGTTTCTTCACCACCTTTTCCAGAGTTGGAAAATCAGTGCAGTTGGTTGTGCTTCTATAGTTTTATTTTCCTTCTCAAACTTCTAATCACATGTTATTTTAAAAATGAACTTATGGTTAGGAAATATGTGTTCATGGTAAAAAAGGGTATAGTGGCTGGAAGGGTCTCCACTGAAGTCCTTGTTTCTCCTACCCAAGGTCCCTGGTCTCCTTCCATGTTTCAGAGGAAACCGCTGTTGGGAGCCTTGCAGTGTGCACGGGCCAGCACAGAGGGCGTGGCTCTCCCCTCTGCCTGTGTCTCCATGTCCCCCGTCCTGGGCAGAACAGTATCACTTCACTGAATGACCGCCTCGTGTTCCTCTCTGTGGATGTAGCAGTATTGACTCAGTCAGCGCCAGGCCCACGGGCACTGAGGTTATGCCAGGCGATTGCTCCCCCAAACAGTGCTGAACAAACCTATTTGTGCATATGTGTGAGGATGAGTTCTGAAAGAAGAATTGCCGGGACAAAGTGAATGTGCATTTGTAATTTAGACAGTAATTGCCAAATTGCCATCTTACAGAGTTAAGCAATTTGCCTTCATACCAGCCGGGTATAATCATGGCTGTTTTCCTACACCCTTGCCAACACAGGTATTAGGTGATAGAAAAAGAAAACACAGACTTTTTTGTTGTTGCTGGTGGCATATCTCATTGTAGTTTTAATTTGTAGTTTTCATTGTATAAGAGAGGCTAAGCATGTTTTGAGAGCCATCTGTACTTCCTTTTCCCATTTTTTTCTGTTAAGTTTGAGGTCACTTGTAAACAGGAGCCCCACTTGTCTCTTACCTTCCTTATCTAGTCCTTCTTCAAATTGCTGCAGGCATAAAGCAGATGAACCCAACCAGACCATTTCTTGTGGCCCTATACCTGTTGATGTAAATCAGATGTGCGAATTCACTTTTGTTAGGGTCCTGAGCCCCAGATGTTTGAAAGTAGCTTTGTCAGTAAAGGAATAAAAGACCGAGCTTTACAGCAGGGAAAGAGGGAGGGGATGGTTGAGAGGGAGCTTGGGAAGTAACCTATTGGAAGGAGCAGGGGAAGGACGTGAAGCAGGAGGAGAGCCCGGGCAGGTCTGGCTGGTGTCCTGAAGTGAGAAAGTCCCTCTGATGTGAAATTGGTTAAGTTCCCAGTCTGGACGGAGAAATGTACTTACAGAGGCTGTTACCATAGCCCTTTCTGTGACAGCAAGTTCTCGCAAAAGGAAACGCCAGCTTCTACCAAAGGTATATGGGAAGTTTTCCTTTGGTTGTTTTTGGCAACTTGATAAAAGAATTTAAAACAATGAGTCTGCTAGGAAAGACAGCCACCAAGTGACTTGAGTACTGACAAACTGTCTAAAATTGTCATTCCTAAGAAATAAAATCAACTAAGATTTAGGCCTATATGGAATACAGAGGTTTATTTGCATAATTGATTACGACATCTTAAGAGGGGATTTTTTACAAAAATTTTTTTGTAGCAAGATGCTTTACATTCCTTACATGACCAGAAAGTCTCTTGTTTGAGAACCAACGAAGAGCTTCAGGAACACAGGGCTTTAGTTTTTTTGACACATGGGAATGTTCTCATAATGAACATTGCGCGTACTTTTATCAGCAACAGTCCTGTGTGGTCTGATCTTGTAGAGGAGAGAGGATTCTCTCTTTTTCCCTTAAGGCGAGTACTGCTGGCCCATACCTCCCCCAACCAGCTGCCCCCTGCCGTCAGGATGAGTGGGAGAGCTGTCCAGTGCGCCCAGCCTCTGAGAGGGGACTGGTGGCCCCTGACCTATCTTGACCTCCCCAGTTGGATCCTGGCACTGTATTTGGACTGTATTTGTAGGCTTCATTTTGCCCTTGCTGTTGATGATCAATCCAGTCTTTTAATTCCTCGTTGGTAGGTTGGTAGAGTTTATTCAGCTTGATACCAGCAACTAGTTATACCACTTAAAATGGTTGATGCTGTGCTTTGGTGATCATTTTACATGTGGACTGAACTTCAGCATCGGCTCCTCTTTAGCTGGAAACAGCAGTAGCCTCTTAGGAGATCTGTGATGGCCATAAATCTTACTTGTTTTCTCATTCTTACTGGAGAAGGAGTCCGCCAGGATAAGAAATTTGTTGGTTTGTACATCTGTCTGTATTTATTTATTTATAAAGATTTCATTTATTTATTTGAGACAGAGAGAGAGATCTCATGAGCAGGGAGGAGGGGTAGAAGGAGAAGAGACTCCCCACTGAGCAGGGAGCCCAATGTGGGATTTGATCCCAGGACCCTGGGAACATGACCTGAACTGAAGGTATACACTTTACTGAGAGACTCACCTGCTCTTGTTGGTTTGTATTTATATAAAACAATAGAAAGTAGTTTTTAAAAATCTCCTTGAAACCTCATGATCTAATAAGAAATATTTTCTCTATAATTGGAAAACTTGTTGAGGCTTGGGCATTATTTGCTGAAAGTGGATCCTGATATTTCTCTGGGAGTGGAGAGGATGAAATAAGGACAGGGACATAGAGGATGCTGACACTATTTCTTTTTCCTGAATGAGTAGATCAGGGGCTTAGGACTGTTGTCACCAACTCATAGGCGTGATGCTTTGCTGCAAGTACACAGGTGGCTGTGTGAGTTCCTAGGGGCCAGAGGCACGGAATTCATGGTCAAGTGATCCCAGGTCCTGTTGTGAGTGTGGACCGTCTGGCTGCTACGTTGATGCAGGCCATGTTCTACACTGAGGCTCTTCCCTCCTGCCTCCAAACCCTCCCCCTGTTTTGGGCTGTAATGATGTGATCACTACCCCAGACTTCCCTTTTTGACACGGGTCACTTGAATTCAGGACAGGAGTGAGAAGCCATTTTCTTTTGATTTCAGTTTCCCATCTGAGCCCCGCCTCCTCCTAAGACACTGAATATTTTCCACATTCAATTTAGAACGTTTAGGTTCTTTGGTGAGTCAGCAGATGTGCTAGTTGAGTACTACTGCATGATTTTAGCACACACATGCAATGTGATATCATGTAACTTCTTGGATTTAAAGAGATGTTTAGTTCTCCTGCTGGGGAGAAGCCCTCACTCTGACTGGCAGCCTGGCTCTCTCCCCAGGCGGGGGAGTTGCTGGGGAAGGCAGATGGGTAGAGCTTCCGGGAAGTGGTGCTGCTGGTTTTGGTGGCTGGCCCATGGCCCGGGTCCCATAGCTTCGGTGCCAGGATGAGCGCGTACCCCTGGGCATGGTGCTTACCAAGAGTGGGGGCTAGACTTGAGTGGGGGAATTGTGGGGCTTCCCTTGAATCAAGGGGCAGGGCTGAAGGCCACTTGGGGAGGCCTAGGAAAGGTAGGGCGGTAATGTGGGCTTGCTCTTGGTACTGTTTTCATGTGGCCGTTTAGGTTGTGTGGGGCAGATAGGCTGACTATCTTGGGAGGGAGGAATGCATTTCCGTGAGTGTGCATGGTGCTCTGAGGGCCATGGGAGCTCAGGAATCTGCATCTAGAGAAGGCTCAGCAAGGATCCCGCAGAGGAAGGCTCAGGTACACTCTTCCTGTTTCTCTCCTACTTCTCTTTCCAGTGTGGTGCTCCTTCACCCTCTTAGAGCTCTTTTCTCATTTTGATTTGTTTATAAGCCCTCAGAGCCCTTGCTCTGTGTCACTACCTTTTGCTACACATTCTTTCTTATTTAAATTTTCTTGATTCTTTTTCTTAATTCCCAACCCCATGATTAGAACTCTTGGGAACCTGTCCTCAGCCCTGTCCTGGACCCTGGGTTCAAGTGTGGATTGACTGTCCTGTGGTCAGCTAGTCTCCCTTTTGTGTAAAGAGTTCTGGTGGGGTAGCAAGGTTTCCTGGACCTAGTGTGAGCTGAGTAGGAGAGAGCACTCATATCCAGCTGTCCTGATTAGGATTGCCCCTAGAACCAGGTTAAAGAGTGCCAGGTGGGGGGAAGGTAAGCGCTGGCAGGGACGGCCCCTCACGTTTCTTTTACGTTTGCATATACCATCTGGTACTTGGTTTCTTTCTTTTCTTTTTTTTTTTAGGTAGGCTCCCAGCGTGGGGTTTGAACTGACGACCACGACATCAAGAGTTGCATGCTCTATAGAATGAGCCAGCCAGGCACACGCGCCCCCCTCCACCCCCCACTCCCGTCTAGTACTTGATTTCTTGACTGTGTATGAACTAATTAAATTTAAATTTAGATGCTCGGGAAATAGTCACTGAACCTGCAGGAGATCAGTGTTGCTGCTCTAGGGTCTCAAATGGTTCTTGGCTACGCTTTTACAAATCACACGGAAGAGGAGACTGCTATTTGATTTTTTCTGCCGCCGCTCATCAGAACCTTAAACATGTATTACTCGGCGAGCAGTTGGAAATAGCAGGTGCTCTTAGAGTCTCTGTCCATTGCCATTCCGAAGGAGATGGTGTTCACCGCCCCCTTTTGCTCTTTCCTCCGAAACTGACTGGGGGGGTGTGTCGTTGCAGGCTGGGGGTTCTTCGTTGGTGTCGGCTCCGGTATCCGCCTTCCCTCGCTCTTCTGTCACGCCGTCCAATCAGGACATCTGCAGGTAACGCTGTACTTCAGATGCTTTTGTGGTTCATGTAACATCCCGGAAATCAGTAGTGTCTGCAGTTTCTCGATTTTCCATTTCCTCGGTCAGTATGCCTTTGCTGTAAGCAGCTGGCTCAGTTTTATGTGCTGTTTGCTCACCAGGTTGCCACACGAGTCTCATTTCTTCACTTTGATGTCTATTCTCTTGTAAGATTGTTTTTACTTTCTGTGCTTTTATTCCACTGTTCTCTGCATGCAGTTCCAGTGCAGTGTGTTCTGAGTGTTGTCACCAAAGTCCCGTGCAGTCTGCCGTTGTCTTGAAAGCTCCTCCATGCCAGAGTTCTCTGACACAAGGGCTCACTGTGACAGTTATCTGTAAAGACACATTGTCCAAGAGAAATTCCTGTGGTTCAGAACGGGCCCAGGCCTTGAAGCCTGCTGACAGTACCCAAACCAGAAGAACACTAAAGTTCTCAAAATCCCTAAATGATGTGGGTGAGAAGATCCAGGATACTGTGGAAAGTTTTGACTATGTGGAAAGAACTTGCTCTGAAGGGAAATTGATCCTCCCTCCAGATACGGGTCTGAGAATTAACAGGTTCCATCAGAAGGAAAAAAGAGCACTGCATCGCAAACCTCTTGGCAACTCCAAACATTCTTGTGTTTCCTCCCTTTCTGCCAATCGTTCAACTGCCTCAGAAGTGGAAGCTGGCAAGGGGGGCATGCATGTCCCTCTTTTGGAAGAGAAAGCGGATGGCGAAGCCGTGTCCCGGAGCCGGCGACTGCTCCGGTACCTGTTCTCGCTCTCACACGGCTCAAGCGCCAGTAGCCTGCATAGGTTCCAGGAGCTGGAGAGCCGTGCTGCCCCCCTGCACACTGCCAAGTCCTCCAGCGGGCTGGCAGGGAGCACGGGCTTCTGCTCTGATGAAATGGGAGACGACGATGTCTTTGAGGACAGCACATCTGCAAAATGGAAGAGCAAGGTCCTGCGGGCGCCCCTCTGCTCAGTGGAGAAGGACAGTGACCTGGATTGTCCTTCTCCCCTCTCTGAAAAATGCCCCCCCATCTCTCCTGTGTCCACGTCAGGGGATGCCTGCAGGTTGGTTTGCCAAGAACTGCCGTTCCGGCCAGCTCTGCTCCCCATACCTCGGTGGCCTCATCTTGCTTTAATATGTGAAGTTTCAGGAAAATGAAGTAATGGGTGGTGGTAGACAATTGTGGGTTAATAGTTTTCTCCAGAAGAATGGAGTA
Source organism: Spilogale gracilis (assembly GCA_004023965.1). Taxonomy (NCBI): domain Eukaryota; kingdom Metazoa; phylum Chordata; class Mammalia; order Carnivora; family Mephitidae; genus Spilogale; species Spilogale gracilis. The sequence continues at coordinate 9,996 of PITA01021459.1, forward strand.
TTGGTGTCATTTGACAAATACATTTTTATGAGCTGGGTCTCAAATAGCTTCAGAGATGATGAAACAGGAAGAAGCTACACATATTAAAGGCTGAGCTGACTCTTCTCAACCAAAAATAAGTAGACTTTGCTTAAGGAAATTGGAAGAGAGAAAATAGCATCTCCAGTTCTCCACCTTGAGAATCTAGTTGTTTAGCGTTGGCCACCCCTTCCAGCCTCATTTTTACCCTTTTGTTCCAATTGCAGCACAGTGGGAATGGAAGAGGCCGGCCTCCTCAGCACCTTCTTCCTCCCTTTTACCTCGGATGCGGCCACCTCTGCCCGGTCCTGCCTCCACTTCCCACCTTTGTCTTCCTGTGTGCAGCATCCTTGTCTGGCCTCTAGAATCTTTCAGAATCCACTTTTGTCACCATGCTCATGCTTTCCCTGGGTGTCCCCTCTGAGCCATCTGTTACCATTTCTAACAGTTGGATCAGAACCCCCTCTTACAGAAACAAAGAGCTGTGAGCCTGGCCAGGGCTGGGGCCCAGCTCCTATCAGGCCAGGTGTCCCTTATCTGTTCTCCAGCTGTGGGAACAGACCCTGCTGTTTCTCAGAAGTCTGTTGAGTTCCTTGAGGTTAATAGCTACATCATCTTGCATGCATCCTTAGAAATCATGAATGATTTAATTCTCACATCCTCAAAAAAGAAACAAAGTTGCAGCACCTACTAATGGGGTTTATAGGTCCAGGAGAGGTCCTGGGTTTTCTCTGTGTACAGTCTGTGGGAGGATGGAGAGGTGTAGTGTGTATGAAGGTGAAGTCTGGGATAAACCACTAAAAAGCAAATTCATCATCTTTTTGTCACTGGTATTTTTGGAAAGTAGAGTGCTGGTTCTGTTTTACACAGAAATTTTTCTTCTAATTATTTTAACATGTTGTGAAAGATGCTTCCGTGTTGCCTTAAATTCAGCTTTCAGTGAAGTTCTTAAATCTTACCAAAAATGACTGCTTTGTCATGTCGTATATCATTTTTTCCCTCTCTGATGCCAAGTGCCATCCAGACTTTGCATGTTGGTACGGTAAGCTAGAAGTTTCTAGTTTGTAGTCACTGTTCACATCCATGTTTGTGTGTTTTTGTGCTCGTGGTCCTTTCTGTGATGTTTGTTGTTGAAAGTTTTCACTGGGGGACCAACCCTCCCCCAGAGCGTTCTCTTCCCTGGCACGTGGGCCTCCTGGTAATGCCTGGCTTTCCTCTCCCCGCAGGATCTGCCACTGTGAAGGGGACGACGAGAGCCCTCTAATCACCCCCTGCCGCTGCACGGGGAGCCTGCTCTTCGTGCACCAGACGTGCCTGCAGCAGTGGATCAAGAGCTCAGACACGCGCTGCTGTGAGCTCTGCAAGTACGAGTTCATCATGGAGGTCAAGCTGAAGCCGCTGAGAAAAGTACGTGGAAGGACACCTTCGGATGTGCTCTCGCCACTTTGAAATGAGGGCCCCTGACAGAGTTAGCGCCTCTGCCAGAATGAAGCCATGGTCACTTACGCTCCTATATGTCAGAAGTGGGTGCTGGTGGGTGCGTTCCTGCTCAGGCATCATCATTTCCGGGGGGTCTTCTTTCTGGCTCCCTCCTCTCGGGAAGAAGCTCTTTCTGATCCTTCAGTCCTAATGTATTTTTCTATCAACCACAGACTGTTTTGTGACATCTTAGCATTTAATTTTATATGTATTAACTGTTCATGTCTTGCCTCTGATTAGGACTGTATATTATTAGACATTAGTTTCTGTCCCCTGCACAAAGCACATAGTACATTTATTTGTTCCGTACCTGTGAGAAGTATTTGTCAGTTGGTAAGGGGAGGGTGGGTGGGAAAAGAAAGGCACAGCCGGCCTTATGGGAAACGCACCTCTCTTCAGGCCCCATGTCCTGGCTCCCTCTGCACGGAGCCTCAGCTGGTAGGTGCCTCCTGTGTAAATGGTTTAATGTGTTTCTCTGTATGCCCAGTGCATAAGGTTTTGTTTGGAAGAGTAAGACTTGTTACTGTCTCAGAATTTTGCTACATATATTCAAGGAGCCTCACACGATCACATCACATCTGGGAGTGCCAGATGAAGGCTAGATTAAGTGGTGGCAGAGCATGTCAGACATTCTGAGGAGGAAGCATAGGCTGTGGGCTGGAGCCGTGGGGAGGCGGAATGGTGGCAGTGTCACAGAATGGGTTTTAAAGCCGTTCCTGAAGGATCAGTAGGATTTAGAGTAAAGTGAAAGGAGTTTAGAGAGGTCAGATTGTCTGTATAGAAAAGTATACACCAAAGTGTTGAGGGTGAGCAATTTCAGGGCAGTGTGAAAGGCTTGGATTGAGTATATCTTAGGAAATAGTAGGAGATCAGGGAACGGGGGTGGGGCATTTTAGGAGGAAAGCCCAAAGAAGGTGCTATATAAAACCGTAGCAGAAAGCATTCGGCTGCTGGAGAAGGCAGATGCAGACTACTTAAAAAATGGTTTGCTCCATAAGGACCCTGGAATTTACTGCATGCCTACACTTAGTGCTGGTCTCTCGGGGAGACCTGTAGACCCTTGACCAGCGTCGATAATCCACGAGGCTCTGTTTTTAGCTTGTCCCGTATAGATCTGTCTGGAAAGACACATTGACTAGGGCTGGCCAAGGATATGCAGTGTTTACACTTTGTTCTTTTTCTCTACCCTTTTGTGTTTTCTTCTGATTTGGAAAGCAGTAAATGAAAAAGAAAATCTGGCTCTTTGGAGTAAATTAATGAGCTCCTAGAGGAGACGGGACTGGCAGAGCCTGCTTATACCAGGAACGCTTAGCATCGATTTCAAGCTGTTGCTGCCAAAGTAGCAAAGGACCAAAGAGTGAGCGCCTTCCGCCATCACCTTCACAATGTAGTGTGACCCATCTGCTAGTGTGTTGTGGTGTCATCAACCCTCTTCCCCCTGCCCACGCCAGTCAGCAAGGCAGGGAGGTCTCGTGTGCCACCTGGGTTGGGGGCCAACATGCTGTTTCCATCAGGGCTGAAACCATAGAGGCCTTCAGCTTGCCATTGGATGTCTGCTGGCAAGAATAAGCAGACAAGAGGATTGATTTCTGGTTGTGGTTCATAGCTCATCTTGATCCCAGCTTCTTTTCATTGCATAAAAAGTTGGCTGTCGACAGAATACCAGTGCCTGGTACCTGGTTGAAGCCAAGTGGTTTGAGGAGAATGACTTTTGGTATTTGGGGAAATTCGTGAAGTTTGGGCAAAGGGGAGGGGAGAGAAAGCCAATCTTACCCATCTACAATGCTCTCATCCCCATTGTAGCCCTCTCCGTCTTGGGCTCTGCACCTCATACCCTGTGTGTTGTCTTTCCAGTGGGAGAAGTTGCAGATGACGGCCAGTGAGCGCAGGAAGATCATGTGTTCAGTGACCTTCCACATCATCGCCATCACCTGCGTGGTCTGGTCCTTGTATGTGCTCATCGACCGTACCACCGAGGAGATCAAACATGGACAGGCGACCGGTATGTGCTCAGAGTGAAAGATGAGCTTAGCATAGAGATCCGGGATAACAGACAGGGGTCATAGGATTGGGCGTCATTCCAGATTGGTTTTTAAGTCAGGCTTCAAGCGTCTGGGTTTCCGGAGCAGGGGCATGAGTTATGAGGCACAAAGCATCCTTTTTGGATGTTTCTCTTGCCGTGGTGAGCACTTTTTTAAAAACCCAGTCAGAAGAGATCAAATCAGGGAGAGAGAGAATCCCCAGACTGTCTCTTAGAAGAACAGCAGGATGAGAGAGTGGACCCCCTCTGCCTCCCCACCCATGATGAAGCAAGATTTGATGAGTGAAGAATCCATGGGTTATGGGAAGGTCAGAAGTTGTGTTTTATTTACTTCAGATCTTAAACTGGGTCTGCGGATAGGCTAACCAGGTTTTTCCCCTTCCAGGAATCCTAGAGTGGCCCTTTTGGACTAAACTGGTGGTTGTGGCCATTGGCTTTACTGGCGGACTTCTTTTTATGTATGTTCAGTGCAAAGTGTACGTACAATTATGGAAGAGACTCAAGGCTTATAATAGAGTGATCTATGTTCAGAACTGTCCAGAAACAAGAAAAAAGAATATTTTTGAAAAATCTACACTAACAGAAGCCAACTTTGAAAATAAAGATGCACATGGAATCTGTCATTCTGACACAAACTCATCTTGTTGGACAGAACCTGATGACACTGGAACAGAAATCGTTCATGTCTGATTTTGTGGAGGGGGTAGTTTTCCTGGACTTCGAAGAACAGCTGAAGGATATTGTTTACTGCCAATTGTGTACCTTTTCTTACGTCCTTTAATAGCATAGACCGGGCAGGTGACTGTTTTAATGGCTTCTCTTTTTCTAAACCCTCCTTAGTGAATCTTCTGGAAAGCCCTCACGTTGGCTGTGCACGGCTGGGTTCCACTTCTGCCAGCATTTCCATGGGAAGGGAGGTCCCCGTGATACTATATGATGGGCTGCTGGCTGCGTTCTGGACCCTGAGCAGAATGAGAGAATAAAATGCCAAACCCGAGGGAAGAGCAGGAGCAGGGTGGCACCCCGACCTCGATGCTCGGCCTCTCCTTGTTGGCAGCAGTCCCCACCCTGGCGCGGAGTGTCCGAGAGTGTCTCGCCATGATGAGAGGGCTTCTCTCCTCACCGAAAAGAGCCCGGGGAGCCAAGCCCCCTCTGCTGATGCTGTCACTGACCCTTTTTCTGAGCAGATGGGGCTGTGGTGCTCTGTGCATGGTGGCGAGTGATTCACTAAGCAATCAGCACTTTATGAAAAGAGAATCTTTATTTTGTAATATGTGTGTCCAGTGAGATTGACATTTAAAAGAATGTCTTATTTAGAAGCCTCCTTTCATTATCTATTTTACATTATAATAGATATAAAACCCTCTTTGCCTTATATATTCTAAGAAACCTGACATTTTCTGTGTCCATAAAAGGGACTTATGGCTCTAAAGCAAGGACAAACATCTGAGGCTTTTTCCTAACATTTCGTGGGAATTAATGGATGCCAGATGGCAATTTGAGCCTAATTCCTGTGGTTTCAAGCCTATTTTATGACAAGTGTTTATGTCATGGGCCTGTCCCAAACATTTCTTTTTGGTCAACACTGAGAAAATTTTGTGAGATCTAAATGAAGGAATCAAGCGAGTAATTATTAGAACAAAACTGAATATTTAAAAATGACTCCTTTCCGGATAAACCTCTCCAGTTTGTGCTGGCTTCCCTGAAACAGTAAGAGGGTGCTGCCCTGGTCGGGGGTTTGGACACAGGGGCTGCTCCTGGGCGCCTGCCACCTGGGACAGCTTCTGCTCCTGGGAGTTTCTGTGGATCACTGGCCCAGGCAGAGGGTCAGACGGGCCGGCTCTGGGACACAGGCCAGGAGTGAGCAGCAAGCTGCCATGGCCCACGGTCACTGCCCCCAGCCACACCTCCACCCATTTATTGCCTTAACTGGACTGGACAGAGAGGATCCTTGTGATTGGTTCGTTCTGTCATCAGGGATTATTTCCTGCACCATTTTCATAGACAAAACCAAAATCACTACCATCAAATGGCCTTTGTCCCTTTAAAACATCTGCTTAAAATTCTGCTTTTAGGAATGAGTTTCACTTGGCCATGAAAATAGGAGTCAACTCCAGGAAAATAAGCCAGGAGGGTCTGCGTGTAACATAAGCATGCCCAGGTACTTACTCTCCAAGCGACTCTGCATAGGTAAAGCCTCCTCTAAGGGGAAGGCTGCCTGGAGGTCCTGCCCTCAGGTGAGCCTCAGGTGCCTCACCTGTCCTATTAGGAGGATGAAGCCAACACAGACGATCCCTTTGCCTTTCAGAGTGGAAGTGCTATGGTTTGTTTTGAAAGCCAGGAGGAGGTCGAAGCGTGTCCAGGCTCTGGGGGAGGGCACACGGTAGCAGGCTTTGCCCTGCCGTTTCTTCCCATCCCGTGTCTGATTCGTGGGCGTCACGGACCCTGGTCTAAGGAGCTGCCCCCCTGTGACCTTCTGGCTGGGCAGGCACTGTCCAGCCATGGCCAGCCCCGGAACATAGGTCAGCCCGCTCGCTCTCTCCATTTCCCAGGCTGCGTCTGGTCCATGCCTGTGTTCACTGTACCCCAAAGTGCAATTACCCACACCCCTTCTCAGCCTGGGGACGCCAGGCAGCTACATGGTGTCTCTACCCCCGGGAGCCGAGTCCTGGGCCAGCCCTGCCTGCTCCCCTTATGAGCTGCCCAGGCCCCTTGTCCCTGCCCTCTTAGAGCAGATGAGTAGTCATGTGAAGACTGGGATCGATTTTTAAGTGGGATTCCTTCCCCTCTCCCTGATGGAACCTCTTACACTGAACTTGAGAGTCACTAGACTTCCTGCAGAGAGAAAAGTGTGCTTAGGTAGGGACAGCCTCTGGGCTGCCCACTTGTCATAGCTGGCTCCCTCTGTGGCAGAGGAGCCTTTATAACCGTGACTGCCATGTCGCTCCCATGCCTGACCAAATTCTCATGTGAAACCCTCACTTCTTTTCAGGAGTGCCTAATACCATCTCACCACCTCCACCAAGCTCCTTAAAAAAAAAAAAAAAAAAAAGCCTCTGCCTGGGGATGGTCCATTCCACATCCTTCTTTCCTCTCCTGGGATGGCACACACATGCTCCCTTGCCTTTCTTGTTTCTCATAGGCTCTAGTTGAGCATCTCTGATTACATTGTAATTTCTACCCCTCAGTGATGGACCTGGAAATGCCAGAAGCTCTGGAAAGGTGGTGCTGTGCTGCCATCTAGTGGGGGTGGCAGATGTGCCGGGGGGGGTTCCTTTAGCTGTAGCAGCTTGACTTCGGGTTTGGGGGAAGTCAAGCTTCCCCTCATTCTGCATGTGGTTTTGGTGGGAGGACAACACTTGGCTGAGCCATAAATGTGGGAGGAGCAGGTGGTCTCAGGGCCTGGAGGGCTGGTACTTGGGAGCCAGGCCAGGGGGAGAGGGAAGTGGCCTCGGGTGTTGCCAAGCAGTCCTTTCTGATTTGGTCTCTGTTCCTTCACAAGTTAGTTTGGCTCCAGTGCTTCTGACTTGGGCTGCCAGGAGGAATTTGGTTTTTGTGCCTGAGTTGATTTTAAGAAATTCTGGAAACTATTAAAGGTCTTGTCCTGCTCTGGCCTCTCCTGTCTCCTCCTTTTCTGTCTCATTTCACTCTTTTCAGTCTTTAGAGTCTGGTTTTCAGCCTCGCTGGCATGCCCTACCTGATTGCAGACATGCAGGCCACAGGCAGTGGGCCAGCTCCAGAACCTGGGGTAGAGCCTGCACAGTTGGGGTGCTTCTGCCTGGTGGGCTGACTGCAGGGCTAGAGGGGCCCTGGGAACCGCAGGTCCAGGAACAGTGATGCCGAGACACTTTGAATATTTTCCCTTTTGAATCTGATTTGAAATATGCAGCTTCCCTCTCCAGCCCAAGGAAAGACCAAAACATAGGGAAATAAAAGCGTTTATCTTTGTTTTGGACATTAATTAAGTTGTGCAGCTATTTACCTATTTAGTGGCAATGTTTATAGAAAGCTGATTGTTAATAAAAACCAAATTTACACTGGCATGTGTGGTGTAGTTTCTAAAAGGCACTTCACACTCGAACATTTTCTTAACTTGTGAGGTTTCTAGTTAACTAAATGTCTGGTTTTGTATCCTTTTGTGTATGTTCACTGTTTCTCAGTATTACCACTTGAATCATTGTCGGGGGGGTTGTGTTATACACGGGGTGTCTAATTGCAGCAATAAAGCATCTCTTTAAAAAGGGATTTTGCAATGGAAGTGTTTTCCTGCAAGTAGGCTGGGAACAGCGGCAGGCATTCCAGTGGTTCTGATCCCCTTCCACGATCCTCTGGCCTGCACATTGGGGAAGAAAATCATTCACTCTCTGGAGGTACCTGTTGTCCTTGGCCTGTCCCTGCAGAGGGGATGGCTCCCCCAGACACTGGTAGTGGTTGGTGGGGACAGGGTGGGTTCAGGAGAGAGTGGGGGTGTGGCAGGGAAAATGGAAATAACAGAGGTGTGTTTTTCTTCAAATATCCAGGTTCTACTTGGACCCTGTGCCCTGCCGGAAGCCAGGTTCAAGTTCAGGGTGTGTATGGCAATGTGACCATGGAGCAGTTGATCATTGCCTAACTTGCCTTATCTGTTGAAAGCCTAGCTGAGTAGGGGAACCAGGGAGGACCAGCAGGATTTCTGGTGGTTGCTCAGCCTAGCTGTTTATCTGTCGGCTTCTGATGGGGCCTCCCTGAGTCACTATAGTGTTGCAGATCCTCACTGAGCCTGCGAACTGCTCCTAGGGCTCTGTGTGCTGAGGGCAGGCATCTGCCTTTACCTGTGTGCCTAAGGTGAAAAAAGAGGCTAGGATTGCCTTGTACATACTGTCCCCTAGGTGAATTCAGAGAATTTGTCCACCATTTGCTGGGAGACTTGGGAGCGAAGCGGGAGGATACTTTGCCAAGTGTCCTTGCCGGAGGCCTCTGGAGGAGGGTGCAACTTCGGAGGAGCTGAATAGGTATGTGCCTGGGCTCCAGGGAGGGAGTGCTTGACTATTGGTTGGAGGGGTGAGGAGGGTGGAGCTGAAAGAGGAATCTTTAGTGAGAAGGTGAGGTGGGGGGGTTGCTGCCTGAGGGGAACCTCTCTGCTTTGGGGATCCACCAAATTTGATGGGTTTCGCTAAAGAGATGCCCGGTGGGGTCTTGCTGCATGCAGGCTTGATCATGCTGTTGCCAGGCCTTTCTGCACCAGCCACAAAGTGATGGAGTGATGGCTGTGGTCTGGCAACATTCCCAGGGGAGCAAACTACTTGCAGGCCAGCCTCCTGTTTTGTAAGTAAACTTAACCAGACTTACAACCCCATTCATTGACATATTGACATACTTACTGCTCATTATTTGGGGTGTCAGGCTGGTAGGGGGAGGATGATCCTGGGTGCTAGAGTAGAACTACCTAGATGACCAGGAGTGGCTTGTCCCTTTGGAAGAGATGAAATGTCTGATTAAACATTCTGAGGGGAGGGGCAGGCCTGCAACAAGCAAAGTGGTCAGCTTGGGGGGAAAAAAGATAGAACATCGAACAGCCTCATTTCCAGGGAAACGCCTTAAGCAGGAACCCAGCACTGGGTCCTGGAAAGGCAGGGGTTCTGGGCCATAGTCATGAAGTAAAGGCATAACATACTCTTCACATGTCTGAAAGATCTAGGAAATGCGTGTTGCTTACTGCAGTCACGTGACATGCTCCCTCACATCTATTTCACCTAACAACTGGATACTGATAGAGATGTTTAGGTTGCTTACTTGACTTTGCTATTAACCACAAGGCTAAAGTCCACATCCATGACATTTATCCATGTACACGTGTTGGGGGTGTGTGGGGGGGGTTTGGCGGGGTGGGGTGGGGAAGAGCAGTTCAGAAGATTAAGTTCCTAGAAGTAGAGAAAGAGGTAAAGGCACTTAAGTTGCAAAAGCACCTTCCAAAATGATTCACTTATGAGAATTTGAGTCTCTTTCCTTACATCGTATCATGTAGGTATTTTTAAAATCATTACTAAAATGATTGTCTTCTCTCTTATCTCACTGATGTTTTACTTTGCATTCTTGGATGAATGAGATTGAACATCTTTTGTTTACTGTGCATGTCTGCATATGTGAATTTCCATGCCTTGGCCATTTCTCTTGGTTTTTTTGGTATACTTTACATTAAATCCTAGGTGCTTTTATGGTGAAAGAACATTAACTCTGGTTCTATGTAATTGGCAAATAAGTGCTGTTCGTTTTTCTCCCATTTTATTATGAAATTTTTTAATATAAAATTTTAAATCATTGCCTAGTGAGAATTCCTATACCCTAGATTCTACAATTAACATGTTGCTAGATATGCTTTACCATGTATCTCCATCTGTTCCTTACACTATCCTTACATCACCTTGCTTTTTCAATGCCTCTCAGAGTAAACTGCAACCGGAAGTATACACTTTATCCCACTGCAGTCTGTATATCGTTAGCTCTGATTATTCGTTTATGTTTCTTTTTGTTCTTAGGGAAAATTTACATACAGTGAAATGTATAAACTTTAAGTGTAACATTTGATGAGTCTTGGCAGATGTATATACCTGTGCAACCCCAAACCAGATGTTCTGTGTCAAAATATAGAACATTATCTCAGTCCTGAAAATCCCGGGCCACCCCTGTCCCCATTCCCTCCGAAGCAAAATTGTTGTTCTGATTTTTGGTTTAAGCTTGTCCTGGAGCTTAATTTTAGTGGAATCATGCAGTTGACACTCTTGTGTAAGGGTTAAGTCAGCACAGTGTATTTGAGTTTTGTCTGTGTCTGTATCAGCACATTCCTGTTTTGTGTTGAATAATATTCCACTGTATAAATACACCAGTCTCTTCATTTTCTTATGGTTGGAGACTTGAGCTCTTTCCTGTTTTTGGCCATTGTGAATAGAACTGTTAAGATTATTTTTGTGGACACGTTTTCATAAATAGGCATAAAATGCTGGTCCAGAGAAGGTAGAGATGTTTAGTTTTATAAGAAACTAAAACATTTTCGCAAAACAGGTGTACCATTTTACATCCCCGCCAAGGTGTGAAGCTTCCAGTTACTTCAGACCCTTGCAACATTTGGTGTTGTCAGTCACTAATCTAAAATATAAGAATCTTAGCTGTTCCCATAGATATGTAGTGTGATTTGCATTTGCGGTTTTAATTTGCTTTTTCCCAATGACTAATGATTTTGAGCATCTTTTTATGTGTCTCATGTTATGTGCTTATTTGCCATTCACAAATCTTCTCTTCATATTTTTTATTTATTTTTTTTACAGTCTTACTTATTTGAGAGAGCACACAAGCAGGGGGAAAGGCAGATGGAGAGGGAGAAGCAGGCTCCCAGCTGAGCAGGGAGCCCCACGTGGGGCTCAATCCCAGGACCCTGGGATCATGACCTGAGCTGAAGGCAGACACTTGACCGACTCGACTGAGCCTCCCAGGTGCCCCCTTATCTGTCTTTTCATACTAGGGCCGACAGACTGTAGTCCACTGGCCAAATCCAGCCCGTGGCCAATTTTTGTAAAGCTCTCGAACTAGGAATGTGTTTTACAATTTTATTTAATTGATTTAGTTTTTAGAAGATTTTATTTGAGAGTGAGTTGGGGGAAGGAGAGAGAGGGAGAGATTTTCAAGCAGACTTCATGCTGAGCATGGAGCCTAATGTGGGGCTCCATCTCATGACCCTGAGATCATGACCTGCGTGAAAACCAAGAGTCAGATGCTCAACTTACTGAGTCACCCAGATACCCCATGTTTTATCATTTTATTTTATTTTTTTCCCAAGGGTATTTTTTTAAGTTCATTTTTTAAAAAGATTGTATTTATTTGAGGTAGAGAGTGAGAGTACAAGCACAAGTGGGGGAAGGAGCAGAGGCTGAGGGAGAAGCAGACTCTCTGCTGAGCAGGGAGCCCGATGTGGGGCTCCATCCCAGGATTAACTGAGGCACGCAGGCACCTGTTTTACAATTTTAAAAGGTTGTTTTTAAAAAATGCAGCAGGGGGCGCCTAAGCATCTGCCTTCCGCATAGGTCATGATCCCGGGGTCCTGGGATGGAGCCTCATGTGGGGCTCCCCTGCTCCACAGGAAGCCTGCTTCTCCCTCTCTCACTCCCCCTGCTTGTGTTCCCTCTCTCGCTGTGTCTCTGTCAAATAAATAATAAAATAAAATCTTTAAAAAAAAAAGATAAAAAATGCAGCAGATTGTATGTGGCCTGAAATATTTTACAAGAAAAAATGTGCCTGGCCCTGCTATGGATTTAAAGTATATCCCTTGTGTATTGCATGTAGTTGGGTATTGATTTTTAAAATTATTCTGATAATCTCTGCCTTTTAGCTGGAGGTTTTAGTCCTTATAAACGTTTGATGTAATTACTGGTATGTTGATGCTGTGCCTGCCACTTTATTACTTGATTTGTCCTGTTTTGTTTCTGTTCCTCTTTTTTCCTTTCTTTTAAATTATTTACATATTTTTAGAATTCCATTTTAAGTCCTCTCTTGGTTTTTAGTTATACTTCTTTACACTATCTTAGTGATTGTTCTGGAGGTTATAATCTACCTAGTTAAAATTTCACAAACTAGCTAGAATTAATATTGTATCTCATAAGATGTAGAAACCATGTGCCTGAAATAGTCTCTTAACACCCACTGTCTTTGATGCTATCTTCATATTCTTACATGTCTCATAAATGCCACATGACAGTGTTATAATATTTACTTTCAATAATCATATATTTTAAAGGAAGGAGGAGGGGAGAATGTCTCTGACATTTACCAAATATTTACCGTATCTGATACTGTCCTTCCTGAGGATCTGAGTTTCCATGGGAGCATTTCTTGTAGTATAGATCTGCTGGCAGTAGATTCTCTTCATTTTATTTTACCTGAAAATTTCTTTATTTCATTTTCATACATGAGAAATATTTTGGCTGGCTACAGAATTCTGTGTGCCTCTTTAATTCTCCTTTGACTCTGAAGTATGGTTTTCTTTGCATTTATTCTGCTTGAGCTTGGGTTTGGCTGAGCTTGAAGCTTTAAATTTGTCTCTCACCAAATCTGGGAAAATTTTGGCTTTTATTTCTTCAGATTATTTGTTCTGCCCCATTGTCTTTTACCTCCCCTCTCCTTGAGACTCCAATTACATGTATGTCAAACCTTTGGATATATCCCATAGATCTCTGAAACTATTAATGTAAAAAAAAAAACTTTTTGCTTCAGATTGGATCATTTCTATTCTGTTTTCAAGTTCACTGACTCCTTGCTCTGTTGTTTCTGTTCTGCTAGTTGGATTACTTATTTTTTCCAGATATTTTTAGTTCTAGAATTTCCATCTGCTGATGATTCTTTTTCTTCCTCTTCCCTCTTTTCTCCTTCTTCTTCTCTTTTATAATGTATAGTTCTCTGCTGAGATTTCCTATCCTTTTATGAATTGGTAATATATTTCCTTTAACCCAGAGAGCACAGGTATAAGAGCTTCATTGAAATCATTATCTATTCATTCCAACATCTGTGCCTTCATATATGATCAGTTTCTCTTGGTTGTCTTTTCTGTTGAGAGTAGGTCACGTTTTCCTTGTATACCGAATAATTTTGGATTGTGCCTTGGCTATTGTGAAAATTATTTTGTAGAGAATCTGAGTTCTCTTATATTCCTCTGAAAAGGTTTCTTTCTTTTTGCTTTTAAGCAAGCAGTTAACTTGGTTGAGCTTAAACTGAAAACTTTTTAGAAGTTCAAATCTTTTTCATCCTCAGTTGGGCTATTTGCAGTTTGCCCCACGCATGTTTGGCTTAGGGGGTCAGCCAGACATTTGGACAGTGTATGCACGGAATGTAGCCACGCTGGGGTGTGCTATTAAATACCCAGCTGCAGGGGAACTGGCAGAGCCAAGGCCAGCTGCCACACCTTTGGATCTGTTGTGACCTTCATGCCAAGACCATTTTTGTCATTCCTACCTAATGCAAGATTTCTATAATGGGCCACGTTTGTTAGAGGACTCCACATTAGCCGAGTGAGGCTTTCTTCAAGGTGCCTTGCAGTCTGGAGTCTATTCTTCCCTCTCTGCTTGCACCCACAGGATCAGATCTGCATCATCATTCCTGCCTGACCCTCTTCCTTTGCTCACATGACCTTGTGGGTTCTAAAGGTTGGTACACTGGCCCTCGTGGGGACATGGAGCTGAGTGAGTGAGTGCCTTTACCATGGACCTAGGGTTATGGGTCCACCACCAAGGTCACGAATCAGTGCGGGCAGTTCTCAGAGGGATGGTAGGGAGTCTGGGACAGTAAATGTCCAGGCCTCTCTCTCTCTGGTCCCCATCCCCGTGATCAAGCTTCCTCAGAGGGACTTGTGGTTTCAGGAGCCTTCTCCTGCATGCCCTCTCCCATGCCATACTGGCCCCAGTGGAAGCCTTTTACCTAGACATTGAGCTTCTGACCTAGCACATTGGGGACACCTTCCAGAAATTCTGGAGACCCTGGTGATCGGATTCTGAAGTCAGGGACCGAGGGGTATAGGTTGGGTAAGTGTACAGGAGGACACCGCAGATCGCCATACCCAAACTCAGGGCTGGCTCTGCTTCTTGGGTATGGGGAAAGAAATGTTTTTACAAGTCATTTTAAGTCCTCTCTTGTTGGAGAAAACAGCCCACAGCTCTCAAGATAGTGCCTAGAACCTGTAAGGTGCCTTGCAGGGAGAAAATGAGGGAGCAGCAGGCTGGTGGTACCTTGTGCCAGCCCTGGGCACACGAGTAAGGTGAGTTCCTTGTCCTGCAGGGGCGCCGCGTCCAAGGGAGAGACCACATGGGAAGATAACAAGAGAGGTTCAGACAAAGCCCTTGCGGGCAGAGGGTACAGATGAGAATCAAAGATGCCTCCCCGGGGGGACGATATTAAGGATGTGTTCTGAAGAAAACGTAGGCGCTTTCTGAGCAACGAAGAGGGAAAACCACCTTTTATCGAGACTGGGGTTTGTGGGTAGGGGGAGCTTTTGCCCAGATAGAATCACAGTGATTGATTATGGCTTTTGGGGTGGGGAGGGGATGTGAAGTGTTTGGGGTGATTGGAACAAACATGTAGGCAAGAGACTTGTTTTCAATGCACTCCTTTACTTTTATGACAACCAATTTTTCATTCATTCAACAAGGATTTATTTGGCCATCTACTATATGCAAGAAATTGGATGAAGCATAAGTAGAAAAGAATCATTCCATGCCTCGCATCAAGAGCAAACCTCTATCAGTTGTCCTGACTTCTTGCCGCCGCCTGGTGTGGAAGCACCAAGCGAGGCGCAGGGCAGGAAGTAACCTCGTCCTGCTCAGTGTAGGACGGGTCCCTGCCGTGTACCCACGCTGGCTGATCAAAGTACGGGACTCACTAAAGATTGAGGAACAAACTGGAAAATGCACTGAAGCTGAGGCATAACCCGGGAAGCCTTTGGTTTAAAGCCAGTCAGCCTGGGCCCAGGGGAACCGAGGAAGTCTCGGGAGAGAGCAAGCTGCCAGGAGGTCTGCCCCAGGGCCACCTGTGAGCCTGCCCGCTGGGCAGCCTGCAGTCTGCGTGCTGAGCTCGGCTGCGAGCAGCTGGCCACTTAGATGGCTACGCTGTTGGGAATCCTGTCTGGGGACAAGTAGTAATATGGCAGCTTCTTGTTCTTGTTGCGCTCAGCAATCACGCTGACGATGGTGTCGAGGTTCTTGCGGAATCGGGCCATGGCCTCCTTTACAGGCTTCTCGATGAAATGCTCTTCTGGGTACATGCCCAGGAATAGCTAAGGGCCCAGACACAGACACGTTAATCTTTGCTGAGCTGATGTAAACTGACAGGCCTTTTCTCACCCCCCGAGACCATCCCTGGAGAAATGAGTAAGGGAGCATGGGCTCATTTCTCCCTCTCCACCCCCTGCCACCTGCTGTGAGTACCCCAAGAATGCCCCTGGTCTTGGGTCTCAGATAAATGGGAGAAATTACTGCCCTGCCGCGGGGGATGGCGCAGGTGCAGGGGGGCTGCGGCAGCGGGCGGCGGTCTGCTCCTGCTGGGCCCTGTCCTCGGCGGCCCTCCCGTCTGGGCTCCGGGCAGCAGGGGCACAGAGACCAGTGCTAGCCTCTCTGGCCCAGGAGAGCCGTGGTCGGGCCCTGTTGTGGTGCTGTGGTCATTTCCACACTCACACAGATGTCTCCAAATTAAAACTAGATCTTTAAAAACTATGGGGTTGTTAAAACTGGCAAGTTTCATACCCACAGCTGGAAAGGATGGGATTTGGGATTAATCTGTGGAGGACAGACTGGTCTCAACAGTCTCTGACCCAGAAATTCCTCTACTAGGAACATGCCATCTGGCCCTACTGAACACACATGCAGAGACACATATACAAAGATGTTAGTGAGGGACCCACACATTTGCAGAGTCCCCAAAGCAATCTCAGTGCTCCCTAAAATGCTCACAGATCTGGGGCTGGTTGAACTGGTAGTGATTCTGTATGACACTGAGCTAATGCCATGGGCTTGTGTCTGAGCTACTGAGATGCCCAGCTTTGACATTAGGTTCAATAAGGTGTATGTGCATGGGAATGCCCGGCAGGATACCCAGGAAACTGTTAGTTGTCCCCTCTGGGTAGTCACCAGTAGACCAGAATCCCTGTGCTCTCCTGCCCCTCCCCCATCCCAAGTTCCACCCCGGCACAGGCCTGGGACCTTCGCAGCATCCCAGCCTTGGAAGTCAGGAGAACAGATGTCCAGCCTAAGCCCTTAATCGCAAAGCCTGAGATGGAGGAATGGGTTAAATCTGGGCAACCAGAATGTCTCCCCTGCTCACCTCATTTTCCTGGAACTGGCTTAGTGCCCATACTGCGCCCAGATGCCAGCAGGAGCGGCCACGGTCTGGCAGCGTATCCACAATCTGCTCAATGGTGACCACACCCTTGGCGGTTGGTGGTGGGGCCCGCATGGTTGGGGGAGCATTGGGGATCCAGGAGCACCAGTCGTACTGCAGGGGCAGCCACATACACGGGTGGGCCCTTAGCCGGCCGTGCCCCTACCTGCCCCACAGAGCAAGGAACCCCCCAGGAACCTCCCACCTTCCTTCCCATCACCTCCTGCTCCAGCAGGGCCAGCCCACCGCATCCCTCTCTGGCTTGTGCCCTCAGCTTAGCGGGCAGAATACACTCAGGGAATGTTCAGTTTCTGGCTCCGAGGCTGCCTGACAGCCGCAGTCAAGGTGACTCTGTCCATTTCCTGCCCAGGGAACGCGCCTTGCCTTTGCCCACCTGGCCAAAGTTCACCGCTGCATGTTGGGCTGAGGCTGTGAAGATCACTACCGTTAGGTACTCTGACAGCTTCTCTCTGGTCTTGATGGACTTGGGGAAACCTAGGAAAGAGCCGGGAGCTGGCTGAGGCCCCAACCCTGAGGGGCAGGGGGTGCAGTGGACCGATGACCCACAGGCACCCTCCCCCTGACCCTCCCCTAATCCCTGAGTTTGCCCATACAAGGGCTTGGGGGGCCCAAGCATGGGCAAGACACTGGGAGGGGACAATGGCCCAGTGTTCCTGATGTTTCCGACCCTGGTTCTCAGTGGCTGCAGAAAGTCCCTGAGGTGTCCCTACAGGGCATAGTGGTGGGCAGGGGTCCCTTGGGGGCTCTGGCCCAAGCACCACATCCTAAGTTGGATGTCATGGGCCAGCACTGCCCACAAAAAGTCAGAGGTGCAGGGAAGAGCGAAAGAGCCAGCCAGGAGGAGAGCGGGGGGTGGTCTGTACCTGAGGTCTTCTTGCCCCGCATGCCATACACATACACATCCTTCACGAAGTCCTGCAGCTCCTGGTCCTCTACCACCACCTGGTCACTCTTGTAGTAGATGCCTACCACCTCGGCCGTGAACCTGGCTCAGGAGAAAGGACCCAGCTAGGAGTGGGTGACCTGGCCAGGATTTGCAGAGCCGGGTCCCTGGGCCCCAGGCAGGGCTCCACTGGTGACCCTGTGACGGACTCCTTAATGTCCACACTCGGGTCACTTACTCCCACCCCTACCCACATACCTTCCTCTCTCTCAGGGACCCAAGAGAGCCCACCCCTGGCCTGGCCTATCAGGCCCCGGTCCTCTCCTCTACGACCTCTGCTTGTTCTGTACAGAGAGGGTCCCATGGCCCCAGAAGGCACTCACGTCTTGATGGCCTCCCACACCAGAAGCCCGTCGTCCCGGTAGAAGTAGTAGGGAATGTCCTCTGCATTGTCCATTCCCCGAGCTTTGATGGCCTCAGGGAAGCACAGGGAGGTGTAGGTCAGGTCCTGCATGGCCCTCTGCACCATCTGCACGTGCCCACCACCCCCTGTGGCGTTGGCCTTGAGTGGGAGGGGAGAGAGCACTGTGAGCTGAGGCTGGCCGCCCCTCGCCAGCCTTCTCACCCAGAGCTCACCAGGAGAAACTGTGAAAGGACAACCGGGTGGCCAGGTATGCAGGCAGGCAAGCCCATGTCCTGGGGGTTTAGGAGGTGGTATAGGAGGGATGCTTAATTCTGAGAATACTCAGGCAGCCTAGGGAAGAGGTCAGAGAGGCCACATCTAATGCAAGGGGTTGCCACGTAGGTGTGCGTGCAGGGACTGGAGGCGGTGGCAGGAGGGCAGGGCTCTCTTCCGAGCATAGGCTGCCCAGAGCACAAGCACTGCAGTGACCTGAACTTTGGGCTCAATAAAGGGGCAGATACCAGCCCCAGGGCCATACAACTCTATTGAGGGCTTGTGTTTGCTTAGATGAGGACTGGTGAGATGCACAAGGAGGCATCCCGGTCCTCATCCCAGCAAATGTGGTGGCTGAGCAGTCAGGCGACAGAACCTTTAAAGGAGGACTTGAGTACTGGGGTGCCACACACTGGTCCACAGGGTGGACACAAGCTGGAGAGATGGGGAGTTGCTCCCTGGACTTTCCATTTGGATGGGAGGGGACGGTCATTGTGTGGGGACATAAGCCTGGAGCTCCCTGTGAGGAGGTTCCATTCCCCGTCCCCTGGCGGAAAGCCTGTCCACAAAGCCTGACTGGAAGAATGGGGCCCACACAGTTTAAAGACTGGAAGAGTGCCAGCCAGTGTACTTGTCCCCTGGGGCCATTATTTGAGTCCCTGGGTCCATTTTGGGAAGGGTCGGAAGCTCCCCTCACTTCTATTATGTCCAGGCTTTTGAAAGAATACATTTCTTTTCCAGCTTCAGCTGGTTTGACTTGGGTTTGGTCATTTGCAACCCAAATGGGGGCTCAGCCTTACTGATGAGCTGGGAGAGGCAGAAGGGTGGGTGAGGGCTGCTGGGAGGGTCCAGGCTTGGCAAGGTCACAGGGGTCAGGAAGGGCAAGGTGCTGCCGGGGAGAATTTGAGGGATGGGCAGGGGTTAGGCCCAGCAGAGGGGAGGGTAGGAGCATCGGCCCAGGAAGTGCAGAAGGTGGGAGGTAGTGCTCCATGGGGGCAGCACAGCAGGAGGGGAGGTGTGGGGCCAGGAGGTAGGATCCACAGCCACAAGCCAGAAGGTGGGGCAGGAGGAGGAGGCTACGGGGCAACATGGGCCAGGTGAGGAGGTGCCGGGAAGCAAGCAGTGCATTCGGGAAGGGACAGGTCACCCATAGGAAAGGGTCAGAGACTGGCCAGAGGACCTGGTGAGCCTTCACTCTGAGCGGTCCAGCCTCCCACCCTTCTCAGGCACCCACCGGCACCCTAGTGCCTAGGTGCCTGTCTCCTGAGGGGAAACCCAGGCTGGAAGGGGTGGAGGTTTGGAAAGGTGGGGCCCTGCAGGTAGGTGGATGGGAGGTGCCCACCTTGTCAAAGAGGCCGTACTCGCAGATGAGCTGCTCGCGGGCCTTGGTGTTGATGGCGATGGTGAACCGCACGTGTGCCACCAGAAGCTGGGGGAGGAGAAGACCTTAAAGGCCTAGCCAGGCCTCTCGACCAGGTCTGCACCCCCCACATGCCCCTAGAAACCCCAGCACCCCACACCCCGGGGTGATGCTGGGGCTGAGGAAGGAAGTGCAGGTCAGGGGAGCTGTTGGGGCCTGGGGACGGCTTCATTGCTTAGTGACGTGATAATGATGAAAATGATAATAGCCAGCACTTGTATAGAGCCGAACTATGTGCTTGGTACTATTTGTAGCTCTTGGAACTTGTTAACTATTTTGGTTCTGATGGGAATCCTATGAGGCTAGTGTACTCTTCGCTGCTTGCTGCACAGATGGGAAACAGGCCCAGAGAGGGGTCTTGAGCCTGCCTCATTGCAGCAGTCAGCATCGGTAGGCTTCGGGAAGAGAATGGCAGTGATGGCGGCGCCTGGGATCAAGCGAGGGTCACGCTGACCTCACTGGCCTCTTCAGCCTCTGCTCGCAGGCCAGCCAGGTCACCAGGCCCCGGCCCCGTGTCCTCAGAGCTGTAGTACCACCTCCTGAGCATCTCCCGGGGCCCCTCTCTGTTGTCTACTCCTGGCCCCAGCCCTGTGGGGGTATCAGTGCCCGCCTGCCTCCGCCACCCCCCCATACACTAATACCCTCCTTTACCAGCTGAGGGCACTGGTAGCTTGCTGTACCTTGAAAATGGGGTGCACGGCGGGAAGCTGGCGGTACAGGGCAATGCCAAAAACTTCAGATACCAGGTGTGTGCGCAGAAGGTGGGTGATGGTCTGGTGGACGTGGAAGTCACTGGAGCGTACCCAGATTTTGGCCAGAAGCCAGTCATATTTTGCATCCGAAGGGAGAAAAATTGGGTTTTCATCTCCTGGGATTTGGTTGAGCTGATACATTGGAGAAAGAAAATATACGGTAATACTTTGTTCTGTATAGGAAAGCCTGGCCTCTCAGGAAATTCCAGAAGAGTCCAAATTCCTTAAAAGTGGTCTTGGAGTCATGAGAGGACCCTGGAGGTCTTAGGAGTTTGCATTTCCCACTCCAGTGACAACACTTACTAGCTGTAGGACACTGGACACCTTACCGAGCCTCTCTGAGCTCTGGTTCCATCACCTGCCACACTCTTTACTTACCTCCCAGAGTGATGGCAAGTGAGTAAGATGGCCCAAAAACACCAGCAAGGGGTGGGCTGGGTGCTTAGAGGCTTAGAGCATGTTGCTTTTGTCTTCTACTCCTGTCCCCATCTTTCTCATCTCCTTTGCCCACTCTCTCCCTCCTGGCTTCTGCCCATGCTCCGACTGTGCCTTTTCCATGTCCCACACGTTCCGTTCCCTTCTTCTCGTCTTCCCTAAAATGTTACTGTTTCCCAGGCTCCAGCTGGTGTGCCTGACTTCCCTTCTTGCCCTCCATTAGCTTCTCCAGTTCCAGGGCGCTGTGGTCCTCAGGATGCAGCGGCCTGGGTCCCTGTCATTTGAGCCCAGGCTTGTAGCTAGTTGCCCCCAGCCCGAGAGGCCACGCCTGCCGTCACCTGCCCAGTCTCAGCTCACATGGGCCAAGGTGACTGTTTTTTTTTTCCTAAAATGCAAATCATGTTATGTCAATTTCCTCTTTAAAACCAGGAGTTTGGGGCGCCTGGTGGCTCAGTCGTTAAGCACCTGCCTTCAGCTTGGGTCATGATCCTGGGGTTCCGGGACTGAGCCCGGCATTGGGCTGCCTGCTCGGTGGGAAGCCCACTTCTCCCTCTCTCACTCTCCCTGCTGTGTTCCCTCTCTCACTGTGTTTCTGTCAAATACATAAATAAAATCTTAAAAAAAAAAAAAAAACTTGGGGCACCTGGGTGGCTCAGTTGGTTAAGCAACTGCCTTTGGCTCAGGTCATGATCCTGCAGACCCCGGATCGAGCCCCACACCGGGCTCCCTGCTCGGCGGGAAGCCTGCTTCTCCCTCTCTCACTCCCCTTGCTTGTGTTCCCTCTCTCGCTGTGTTTCTCTCTGTCAAATAAATAAATAAAATCGTCAAAAAAACCTTATAAGTAAATATAATAAAAAACCAAAAGATTATGCTGAGTGAAAATAGCCAAGCAGACAAAGTCAATTATCGTATGGTTTCACTTACTTGTGGAGCATAAGGAGTAACATGGAGGACACTAAGAGAAGGAAAGGAAATGTGAATGGGGGTAAATTAGAGAGGGAGATGAAGCATGAGAGACTTTGGACTCTAAAAAACAAACAGGGTTTTAGAAGGGAGGGGGTGAGAGGATGAGTGAGCCTGGTGGTGGGTATTAAGGAGGGCATGTATTACGTGGAGCACTGGGTGTGGGGCATAAACAATGAATCTCAGAACATTGAAAAAATAAAATAAATTATTAAAAAATATATAAAACCAGTCACCTCTTAATGACAGAAAAGAAAGCCCCCAAAGTCCATAGTCTGGCTGCGGTCGCCTCTGCAGAAGTAGCCCTAACGTCGGCCCTGCCCACCAATTCCTTGGTCCCTAGCTTTGCCCAATGACAATAGCCACTAGCTGGCAAAGCTTCCGGACTTGACAGTGTGAGGTCACGCGAGCGCTGTCATTACCTCCTCTTTTGGAGGAAGACAGGAGGCCTTGGAGGGGTGAACATTTAGGATGAGAAGGAATTATCTGGTGTGAAGAAGCAGCATTCAGCCTGGAGGAACTGCGGGCCAGGGCAGGCGGGGCAGGCGGGGGCAGGCAGGGGCAGGCGGGCAGGCGGGGGCAGGCCAGGGCAGGCCGGGGCAGGCTGGGGGCAGGAGCTGGGCTTCACCTAGGCTCTTTAGAGACCAGTGTGGCTAGCACAGAGTGACTGACCGAGGGGGACAGCTGCCTGGGACTGTGCGGAGGGGCTAACCCAGTGGACTCCTTAAGGTCATGGTGAGTATTTTGGAAGGTAATTTCCCTGTCTCTCCTTTGAACACAGTGTTGTTCAGTAGAAATCTAGTGCAAGCCACATACAGAATTTAAAATGTTCAGGTGGCCACAGTAATAAAAGTAAAAAGAAACAGGTGAACCTTCTGCTAATTTTTCTGCTAATTTTGTTTTACCCAATATGTCGAAAATATCATTTCAACATGAAAATATAAAATTATTAATGAGATATATATATTTTTTTCTCATTCTGGGCCTTTGAAATCAGGTGTGTATTCTACACTTACAAAACACCGTTTGACTAACTACAACTCAAGTGCTCTGTGGCCCTGGGTGACCAG
>PITA01021460.1:0-20029 GCA_004023965.1 Spilogale gracilis
CCACCAGGCTCTCCCCTCCCTCCCCCCCCCCTCCCTCCAAGTCCCTCAGTTTGTTTCTGTGTCCAAAGTCTCTGTTGTTTCGTTTCTCTCCCTGGATTACCCTAAGTTCCCACTTACTTTCCTTCTCCCACTGTCCTCCAGGTTACCCCTCATGCACCGCAAGTAAGTGAAACCATGCGATACTTGACTTTCCCTTCTTGGCTTATTTCACTCAGCATAATCTCTTCCAGTCCAGCCCATGTTGCTACAAAAGTTGGATATTCATCCTTTCTGATGGAGGCATAGTATTCCATTGTATATATGTACTTAAATTTTTACAATTATTTCTAATGATTACTGAACAAAAAGTGTTGAAGTCATCATTTAAGAATGGTACCAACACATTTATATTATTATGTTTTCTTAATGAATTGTTCCTTTCATAATTAAGAAATTTCTGTCTCTATCCTTGGTAATTTCTTAATGTACATTATGTTTTGTCTGATATTAATATACCCACTTCCACTTTCCTTATGATCAATGTACCATATCTTTGTTCATCCTTTGAATTTTAAGCTATGCATGTCTTTATATTTAAAGGACATTTCTGTAAAAAAAAAAAAAAAAAAAAACAACTTCTTGTAGACAGATATTTCAGTCCTGCTTTTGGTCCAGTCTAATAATTTCTATCTTTTAATCAATGTGTTTGGTCTACTTAAAATTAATATAAAATCTGATATACTTGAATTTAAATGCAAAACAAAATTTGTTTTCTCTTCATACCATTTGGGGTTTTGTTACTGTTATTGTTCCTTTGCCTCTCTTTTTCTGCTTTCCCTTGGATTGAATACTTTTTAACTTTAAATGCATTATTGAAGTATAATTTATAACTTTCATCTATATTTTATTGGTTCTTATAGGAATTATAGTAACCTTCTTTATCAGATTGTACTAAAAAATATGGTAACACTTCACATATATTGTAAAAACTTTAAGAGAGTTTGTTTCTAATTCCCCATCTATTCTTTATACTTTCTTGTAATACATTTTATTTCAACTTAGGGAATAACCTATAATGTGTTGTTATGCCTTCATCTTTTATCTTACAAAGAAATTTTAAAATGTGAATAAAAGGGCACTTGGGTGGCTCAGTCAGTTAAGTGGCCAATTCTTTTTTTTTTTTAAACATATAATGTATTACTTATTTCTGGGGTACAGGTCTGTGATTCATCAGTTTTACACAATTCACAGCACATAGCTTCCCCAATGTCCATCACCCTACCACCCCAACCCTCTAACAACCCTCTCCTCTAGCAACTCTCAGTGTGTTTCCTGAGATTAGTAGGAGTCTCTTATGCTTTGTTTCTCTCTATAGTTTCACCTTGTTTCATTTTTCCCTCCATTCCCCTATGATCCGCTCTCTTGTTTCTCAAACTCCACATATCCTTGGGATAATATGATACTTGTCCTTCTCTGATTGACTTATTTCACTCAGCATAAAACCCTCCAGTTCCATCCACATCATTGCAAATGGCAAGATTTCAGGTTTTTTTGATGGCTGCATAGTATTCCATTGTGTATATATACCAACTTCTTCTTTATCCATTCATCCCTTGATGGACATCTAGTTTCTTTCCATAGTTTGGCTATTGTGGACATCGCTGCTATAAACATTTGGGTGCACATGCCCCTTTGGATCATTACATTTATCTCTTCTGGGTAAATACCCAGTAGTGCAATTGCTGGATAGCTCTTGATAGCTCTATTTTCACTTTTTGAGGAATGTCCCTACTGTTTTCCAGAGTGGCGGAACCAGCTTGCATTCCCACCAATAGTGTAGGAGTGTTCCCCTTTCACTAAATCCTCACCACCGCCTGCCATTTCCTGACTGCTTTATTTTAGCCAATCTGACTGGTGTGAGGTGGTATTTCACTGTGGTTTTTATTTGTACTTCCCTGATTCTGAGGGATGCTGAGAACTTTTTCATGTGTCTTTTGGCCATTTGGATGTCTTCTTTGAAGAATTGTCTGTTCATGTCTTCTGCCCATTTCTTGATTGGATTATTTGTTCTTTCGGTATTGAGTTTGATAAGTTCTTTATAGATTTTGGATACTAGCCCTTTATCTGGTATGTCATTTACAAATATTTTCTTCCATTCTGTTTGTTGTCTTTGGTTTTGTTGACTATTTCATTTGCTGTGCAAAAGCTTTAGAGCTTGATAAAGTCCCAATAGCTCATTTTTGTCCTTGCTTCTCTTGCCTTTGGTGATCTTCCTAGGAAGAAGTTGCTGTGGCTGAAATCAAATAGGTTGTTGCTTGTGTTCTCCTCAGGAATTTTGATGTATTCTTGTCTCACATTGAGGTCTTTTATCCTTTGGAGTCTATTTTTGTGTGTGGTGTAAGGAAATGGTCCAGTTTCATCCTTCTGCATGTCACTGTCCAATTTTACCAATATAATTTGTTAAGGAGACTGTCTTTTTTCCATTGGACTCTGTTTTCTGCTTTGTCAAAGATGAGTTGAATATAGACTTGAAAGTCCCTTTCTGGTTTCTCTATTCTGTTCCATTTATCTATGTGTCTGTTCTTGTGCCAGTACCATACTGTTTTGATGATTATAGCTTTATAATAAAGCATGAAGTCATGAATTGTGATGACGAAAACTTCGGTTTTCTTTTTCAACATCCCTCTATTTGGGGTCTCTTAAGGTTCCATATAAATTTTAGGATTATCTGTTCCATTTCTTTGAAAAAGGTTGATGGTATTGTGATAAGGATTACATTAAATGTATAGATTACTCTAAGTAGCATAGACATTCTCACAATATTTGTCCTTCTAATCCATGAGTATGGAACATTTTCCATTTCTTTGTGTCTTCCTCAATTTCTTTCATGAGTGTTCTATAATTTTCTGAGTACAGATTCTTTGTGTTTTTGGTTAGATTTATTCCTAGGTATCTTATGGCTTTGCGTACAATTGCAAATAGGATCAGCTCCCTAATTTCTCTTTCTTCTGTCTTGCTGTTGGTATATGGCTATGCAAGTGATTTCTGTGCATTAATTTTATATCCTGACACTTTACTGAATTCCTGTATGAGTTCTAACAGTTTTTGGGTAGAGTCTTTTGGGTTTTCCACATAAAGTATCATACTATCTGCAAAGAGTGAGAGTTTGACTTCTTTTATGATTCTTTTTGTTGTCTGATTCCTGAGGCTAGGAATTCTAGTACTATGTTGAATACCAGTGGTGATAGTGGACAGCCTGCCATGTTCCGGACCTTAGGAGAAAAGCTCCCACTTTTTTCCCCATTGAGAATGATATTTGCGGTGGGTTTTTCATAGATGGATTTTATGATATTGAGGTATGTATTCTCTATCTCTACACTGTGATGAGTTTTGATCAAGAAAGGATGCTATACTTTGTCAAATGCTTTTTTTGCATCTATGGAGAGGATCATATGGTTCTTGTTTTTTTTTTTTTTCTTTTATTAATATACTGTATCACATTGACTGATTTTCAGATGTTGAACCAATCTTGCAGCCCAGTAATAAATCCCACGTGGTCATGGTGAATACTCCTTTTAATGTACTGTTGGATCCTATTGGCTAATATTTTGGTGAGAAGTTTTGCATCTGTGTTCATCAGGGAGATTGGTCTGTTGAACAAATCATGAATGAAAATTTCCCAAATATGGGGAATGAAACAAATGTTCATGTCCTAGAGGCAGAGAGGACACCCCCCAAAATCAATGAGGCCAGAAAAACCTCCAGGCACATAATTGTGAAATTCGCAAATCATAAAACCAAAGAATATGTCTTAAGGGCAGCTAGGGGAAAGCAATCCCTTACCTACAGAGGGAGGACCATCAGAATAACGTTGGACCTTTCCACAGAAACCTGGCAAGCCAGAAAGGGCTGGCAAGACATATTCAGGAAATTACATGGCAAAAATATGCAACCAAGGATAATGTATCCAGCAAGGTTGACTTTCAGAATGGAAGGAGAAATAAAGAGCTTCCAGGACCACCAAAGTTTAAAAGATTATGCAACGACCAAGCCAGCACTACAAGAAATACTAAGAGGAGTTCTATAAAAGAGAAATGAACCCAAGAGTGACACAGAACAGAAATTTACAGAGGTAATCTATAATTCTCCTTTTTGATGGGGTCTTTGATTTTGGGATCAAGGTAATTCTGGCCTCATAAAATGAGTTTGGAAGTTTTTCTTCTATTTTTTTGGAACAGTTTCAGGAGAGTAGGTATTCTTCTTTAAATATTTGGTAGAATTCCCCTGGAAAGCCATCTGACCCAGGGCTCTTGTTTGTTGGGAGATTTTTTTATGACTATTTTAGTCTCCTTCTGGTTATGGGTCTATTCAGGTTTTGTATTTCTAACCCATTCTGTTTTGAATATGTATATGTCTCTAGGAATGTATCCATTTCTTCCAGATTGTCAAATTTGCTGGAATGTATTTGCTCATAATATGTTTTTATAATTGTATTTTTTTGGTGTTGATTGTGATTGCTCCTCTTTCATTCAGGATTTTATTAATTTGGGTCTTTTTTTTCTTTTTGATAAGTTGGCTAGGGGTTTGTCAATCTTATTAATTCTTTCAAAGAACCAGCTCCTAGTTTCATTGATCTATTCTACTGTTCTTTTTGGTTCTAGTTCATTTATTTTTTTTCTCTGATATTTATTATTTCACTTCTCCTGATGGGTTTAGGCTCTCTTTGCTGTTATTTCTCCAGCTCCTTTAGGTATAGGGTTATGTCATGTATTTATTTGAGACCGTTCTTGTTTCTTGAGAAAGGCTTATATTGCTATATACTTTCCTCCCAGGACCACCTTGCTGTGTCCCAAAGCTTTTGAACAGTTGTGTTTTCATTTTCATTTGCTTCCATGATTTTTTTAAATTCTTCTTTAATTTCCTGGTTGGCCCATTTATTCTTTAGTAGGATACTCTTTAGCCTCCATATATTTGAGTTGTTTCCAACTTTGCTCTTGTGGTTAAGTTCTAGTTTCAAAGTATTATGGTATGAAAATATGCAGGGAATGATCCCAATCTTTTCGTACCACTCGAGACCTGATTTGTGATCCAGGATGTGATCTATTCTGGAGAATATTCCACGTGCACTAGAGAAGAATGTGTATTCTGTTGCTTTGGGATGGAATGTTCTAAATATATCTTTGGCATCCATCTTGTCTTATGTGTCATTTAATACCTTTATTTCCTTGTTGATCTTTTGCTTAGATGCTCTGTGCATTTCAGTGGAGGGTGTGGTAAAGTCCCCTACTATTATAGTATTATTGTCAATGTGTTTATTTGATTTTATTATTAATTGTTTTATATAATTGGCTGCTCCCAAGTAAGAGACATAGATATTTAAGATTGTTAAATCTTCTTGTTGGACAGACCATTTAAGTATGATATAATGTCCTTCCTCATTTCTTATTAGAGTATTTGGCTTGCAATCTAATTTGTCTGACAAAAAGATTGCCACCCCAGCTTTCTTTTGATGTCCATTAGCATGGTAAATTGTTTTCCACCCCTTTGCTTTAAATCTGGAGGTGTCCTTGAGTCTAAAATGAATTATTGCAGACAACATATCGATGGGTCTTGTTTTTTGTGTTTTTTTTGTTTTGTTTATTTGTTGTTGTTGTTTTTTTTTAAATCCATTCTGATACTCTGTCTTTTGTTTGGGGCATTTAGCCCATTTACATGCAGGGTGGGCTATTGAAAGATATGAATTTAGCCTTTGTATTGCCTGTGAGGTGACTGTTACTCTATATTGTCTCTGTTACTTTCTGTTCTGTTACTCTTAGGGTCTCTCTTTGCTTAGAGGACTCCTTTCAATATTTCCTATAGGGCTGGTTTGGTGTTTTGTTTTTCCTGGAAGCTTTATATTTCTTATTCTATATTCAATGAGAGTCTAGCTGAATGTAGTATTCTTGGCTGCATATTTTTCTCAATTAGTGCTCTTAATATATCATATCAGTCCTTTCTGGCTCACCAGGTCTTTGTGGATAGCTCTGCTGCCAATCTAATGTTTCTATAATTGTAGGTTACAGACCTCTTATCCTGAACTGCTTTCAGGATTTTCTCTTTGTTTCTGAAACTTGGAAGTTTTACTATTAGATGATGGGGTATTTACCTATATTTATTTATTTTGAGGAGGGGTTCTCTGTTCCTCCTGGATTTTGATGCTTGTTTTATTCCCTAAATTAGGGTATCTCTCTGTTATAATTGCTCCAATATACCTTCTGTCTGCCTCTCTGTGTTTCTTCTGGAATCCCAATTATTATAATATTATGTTGTCTTATTGCATCACTTATGTCTCAGATACTCCCCCATTATCCAGTAGCTGCTTCTCTGTCTTTTTTTCAGCTCCTTTAGTTTCCATCATTTGGTCTTCTATATCACTAATTCTCTCTTCTGCCTCATTTATCCTAGCAGTCAGAGCCTCCATTTTTGATTGCACCTTATTAATAGCTTTTTTTATTTCAACTTGGTTAGATTTTAGTTCTTTTATTTATCCAGAAAGGGATTTTATTTATCCAGAAAGGGTTTTTCATGTCCAGCTAGCTTCTTCATAATTGTCATTTGAACTCTATTTCTGACATCTTACTAATGTCCATATTGATTAAGTCCTTAGCAGTCAGTATTGCCTCTTGTTCTTTTTTTTTTTTTTTCTTTTTTGAGGTGAGTTTTTCTAGAG
The DNA here is from genome assembly GCA_004023965.1 of Spilogale gracilis. Lineage (NCBI taxonomy): Eukaryota > Metazoa > Chordata > Mammalia > Carnivora > Mephitidae > Spilogale > Spilogale gracilis. The sequence continues at coordinate 6,689 of PITA01021460.1, forward strand.
GTCATTTTTTCTAGAGAAGAATAGATGAATGAGAAAGTGAAATGCTAAAAGGGTAGCAACAACCCCAGAAAAATATTCACTAACTAAATCAGAAGAGACCTGAAACTGGGGGAAAAGAAAGGTAAAAGAATATATGCATTATTAAGCTGGTGAATAGAACAGAACCACACACTTGATTTTGGATGTACTTTGGTCTGTTAGAAGAAACTGCCTCCCAAAATTTTAAAGACAGAAAAACTAATATATGTACAAAATAAGGGTAAACACAATGAAGGGATGGAAAATGGTTGTAAACGTGAAAATTAAAGATTTTTTAAAAAGAATTGATAAGTTTGAAAAAATTTTATAAAAAGAGACAATGTGATCTGGCTGTAGACAAGAACAAAGCCATATGATACATTTAGGGTATATTTCTGTCTGTTGGAAGAAACTGTATTCCAAAATTGTAAAGAGAGAAAAACTTACATGTATATGTAAAATAAGGTTAAACACAATGAAGAGATAAAATATGAGTATAAAAATGAACATTAAAAAAGATTTTTTAAAAACATATTTATAAGATAAAATGGTTAAAATAGGTTAAAATAGGAAGGAAAATTTTCAAAAAATAGGAAAAGAAAAAATAACAATTATTTTAAAACTTTAACTTTGAAAGACTAAAGAATCATGGGGGAAAAGCCATGAATTCTATGTGTTGTATTCCCCTAGCCCTGGTTTTTTGCAGTTCTCATTGATCAGTAAACTTAGTGTTGTCTAGATGTTCTTGTCTTCTGAGGGAGGGGCCTCTTGCAGTGATTCTCAGATGTCTTTGCCCGAGGTGGAATTGCACCGCCCTTGCCAGGGGTTGGCTAAGTAATCTGCTTCCATGATAAGAATGAAAATGGTGGCCTCCCAGTCTCTGGCCCCAGAGGAGTTGAGAGCTCAGGGGCCCCCTCTTCAGTGTGCCCTCAGAGAAAAACAGGCCAATTACACCTGTCTCCCTGGTCTCCAGCCACACTGCATTCTCACCCAGTCTGTGACAGAGTGTTTCTATCTCTGGCATGCAGTCCCATTTGGAGTCCCCAAACCAGATTCCTGCAGCACACTCCTGCACCACTCCTCCTGGTGGAGGAAGGGGGCATCTCCCCAGATCTGCCACTTGTGGAGTCCCTGCTTGAAGAAGAGTGGCCCAACTCTGCCGGGGATCATGGTTTATGGCATCCCCAAGCTGAGAGTTTACGCCTAGGCTCAGTCTTTGCAGCCAGCTTCCCTGCTATGGTACCTTGGAGCTTGCACACTCAGGCATCCCTGGTCTTTCTGTGACCCTGATTGTCCTGAGACCATAGTGTCCTAGCAAGGATTCCATCCCTCATTTAGCCCCTGGAGTGAATCCTTTTGTGGAGCAGACTTATAAAAGTTCTGATTTTGTGCTCTGCTGCTCTACTATTTGCCAGGAGCTGGCTCCTCCTCCACAGTCTATCTTCCTGTATATCTCTTTGGATTCACTTCTCCACACAATTTACCTTCCAGAAAATGGTGGCTTTTATGTTCATAGAATTGCTGCTGTTCTCTTTGATCTTATGTTGAGTTGTAGGTGTTCAGGGTGGTTTGATAACTATCTAGCTGAATTCCTATGACCAGACAAAATTTAGGTCTCCTCCCTTTACGTTGCCAATTCTTGATTCCCATTCAGGTCATGATCTCAGGGTCCTGGGATTGAGCCTCTCATCAGGCTCCCTGCTCAGCAGGGAGACTGTGTCAGGATTCTCTCTTTCCCTCTGCCTCTCCCCCTCTAAAATAAATAAATAAATCTTTTTAAAAAATGTACAAGATGCCATTTATATTTACACAGGCAATTATCATTTCAGAAGTTCTTCATGGTTTATTCAGATCAGTTTCCATTTGGTATCATTTTTTTCTTCTTTTTCTTTTGTCCCTGGAGAACTTCTTTTTTTTTTTTTTTTAAGATTTTATTTATTTATTTGACAGAGATCAGAAGTAGGCAGAGAGGCAGGCAAAGAGAGAGGAGGAAGCAAGAACATAGAGCCTGATGTGAGCCTTGACCCCAGCACCCTGAGGTCATGACCTGAGCCAAAGGCAGAGGCTTTAACCCACTGAGCCCCCCAGATGCCCCCTGGAGAACTTCTTTTTACGTTTCCTTGTAATGCATATTTGCTGGTGATACATACTCTTCAGCTTTCATTTGTCGAAATATGACTTCTGTTCTTGTTCTTCTCTGAACACAAAATTCTAAAATGACTTTTAAGCAATTTAAAGTTCTATTTTCTTATGGCTAACATTGTTTTTCAAGAAATCTCAAGTCATTTTTATGTTTTTCATACATATATAATGTTCTTCTGATTGCTTTAAAGATTTTCTCTATTCGATGATGGCATTCCTTGGTGTGATTTACTTCATATTGCATTTTCATCTTGCTTTTGAGTCATTGAATTTCTTACCTCATTATTTCTTCACATATTTCTTCCTGATTTCCCTTTTGTCACTTAAATTACACATATGTTAGACCACTTTAAATTGTCCCACAGGTCACTATGGCTTTGTTCATCTTTCTTTTAGTCGTTTTCTTTGTTTCAGTTTGAATATTTTCTGTTGATATGTCATGGAATTTATATATCACATGTATACACATATACATAAACACACACATATATGTGTGTGTGTGTTCATTATATGTAGAGAGAGTGTGTAGATAGATAGATATAGTTAGATAGATAGATGATAGATAGATAGATCTATATCTCTGTAGTGTTTTTAGCCTTACTTCTAAGGTACAAATTTGAGGTCTCTATTGTCTGCTATGATTTTTATTCAACAAGGGTTCTCTACCCTGGCTAATGGGTACATCAGTGCCTTCTAGGGCAGTTTGATCTCTGGGAATCGTTCTTTGCACTCTCTATTAGCTCTTTGCTTGTAATTTGGCATTTCACCCTATGCTTGATAGTTTAGCATTCAAAAACAGACTTAAGAAAACCACCAAAAAGGTTTCTAGAGTTCTTACTCTCTGTACTTACTCCTCTCTATACTGTTTCTGGAAAACCATAGCTGCCTCAGAAAACCCTAATTTTAGTGCACCTGGGTTGCTTAAATGGTTAAGCATCTGCCTTTGACCTCAGGTCATGATCTCCAGGCCCTGGGATGGAGTTTCATTTCGAGATCCCTGCTCAGCAGGCATCTGCCTCTCCCTCTCTCTCCCCCTCTTCCCCTGCTTGTGCTCTCTCTGCCACTCTCTCTCTTGAATAAATAAAATATTTTTTAAAAAAATAAATAAATAAAATCTTAATTTTGATCCTTGCTTTAGTTCAGTAAGACCCACAGGCCATGCTTGGATTTCCCCTCCATGTCTTGCAGTCTATAGTGTTTCTCCAGTCCAAAAACCAGGAGGATTGAAGGGCACTCATTTGTTTTTCTTCTTTTATAGATCACAATATTCAGTACCTAAAAGCAATTAGTTCATATAGTTTTCCTAGATTTTTTAGCTATTTACAGAGATTGAGCAAGACCAAATTGCTTGCTTTGTTGTGGTTTATAAGCCTTAGGAAATGGCATACAGTGACAAATCAAGAGGTGTCTTTTAATGTCTGAAAGTGATATCAGTGTTATATGAAGGGGAAGCTTTCAAAATATGTTTGGCAACAAACAGAAAAAAATGTAAAACCATGTCATATTTGCAACTCTCCAAGTTCAGACTGTGTAATTTAGACAAGGAATTTAGATAATCTTTTTAGATATTATTTTCTTGGTTGTCATCGTATAGGAAAATAATTTGAGCAGAAATAAAAGTGGAATGGCTGCTCTGAAGTTTCTCAAGTTCAGAGGAGACTGATGTCCAGATTTCTGGTTTGTATTAGAGAAACTAAGTTCTTCATATTCTGATTTAAATTCCTGCCAAGTTGAATGTGGTGTCTTTAAGTATTTACATCACCTCTGCCAAGTTTCATTATATCTACTTGGGTATCTGATCACATTTTGATGTTCTTTTAACCTCTCTCATACTTTGAATCCCACAGAGCTATTATTTCTGGGGATTGGTGATGGGATCAATAAAACCACTGAGAAATTTAGAATATTGCTTTTCTGTAGACTATTCCTCCAGGGACAAGAGAACCAATCAAAATAAAAAAATTCCTCATCACATTTATCTGTAAACAGAATGCACTAAGGTGGAATAATCTTGGGATAATTTAACTTAGACATTCTGTGATTTTGACCTCTGAACTTTTGTCTGTAAGATCTGTCTTTTTTGTCCTCTTTGCTTATTTTAATTACTATCTGGAGCCCAGCTAAAGTTCTGTTTCATCTACAAAGTCTTTCTTGACCACTTCCAGTGTATATTGATCTCTTTGCCCTCTGAATTCTTAAACCATTTATGACTTGTATATAATTGGCCATATATATATTGTTACATATTTGACATATTTAATTTATGAAGTATTCTTGTTCCTGTCTCCTTTTGTATGAAGTCATTAGTATTTGCTTGTTTTCCCATTTATTCAAGTACTCAGTAGGTATCTACTGTGTCAGACAGTATTCTAGGAGATAATATGTACTGGTAAAGTAAATACAGTCACCTCTCATGCAGGTGGCAATGGCAGAAGTCATACACAGCAAAATATATACAAATGCATAATAATAAGTTGTAATAAGTTCCTTGATAGAAAGAAGCTGAGTTCTGTTAAAAAAAATAATATTAAACAAGAATTGTTTAACTTTGTGTGTTTAGGAAATGTCTGTCCATGAAAAGGGTATTTATCTATGAAGAATGAAATATAGTTAGATAGGCAAAGAGTGTGAGAGAAGAATATTCTGAACATTAGACATGGTATGGTGTAAACCATGGGCCGGAGAGGAGTTCAACAAAAGGAAGCAAATGGAAGACAAATTGCGGCTAGAGCATAGTTGACAACAGTAAGGGATGAGTTTGGAAAGGAAAGCAGCAGTTACATCTGTGGGGTCTTATAGTCCCACTGTGGAGAAAATTGAATTCTCACATCTATTAGATATTGCTTAATTGAGATGCCTGGGTAGCTCAGTCATTTAAGAATCCAACTCTTGATTTTGTCTCAGGTCATGATCTCAGGATTGTGAGATCAAGCCCTGCATTGGACTCTGTGCTGAGTGTGAGGCCTGCTTAAGATTATCTTTCTCTTGCTCTCCTAAAACAAAACATAACAATTAAAAATAAGTTGGTTAATCATTATATTCTGAATAGAAATGAGCCCAAGAGGGAGAACATTACTTAAAAAGATGAATGACCTAAGTCCCCAAGAATATAAGATAAAGCTGTGCTAGAGTGGTAGTTGTCAAACTTGTGTTATTCAGAAAAATCTGTGTGCTTATTAAAAATGAAGATTGCTGATATTTCTGCAAAATATCACTCTGAGAGATTCTGAGTCCTATTTTCTGAATTTTTATAAATACTCAAGTTATTCTTTCTGATGTGTAGGTAGTTGTGACTCCATTCTGTGAAATACAGGTCTATGCAATTAATTTTTTCCTTTAACCAACAAATAAAATGGTATAAATGATGTTGCAGGACTACAAGAGGAATAAAAAGAAATATAGACAACCCATTGGAATAAAAGGTAAAAGGCAGGTCTGTATCTACAAGAAATTGTTGTACAATGGAAAATAGATTGTCTTGAAATATTAGAAGTTTCACTATTAAACTCTAAATTACAAAAGTCCCAACTTGATTTGTTGACATCAAAGAATAGGTAGTTATGCCTGATAGAACTCTTCATCCTGCACAGTATTTGTCATGGAGTTGGTATTTAATGCATAAATGTTGAATGCATGAATGACTACATTAATGAATATTTTCCTGATACCTCTTATCTTCCTCTAATTTTTCCCAAACTAGTTATCACCCACCTCACAGCTTGGAAGAGAGGCAAGGTCCTGATAATTGTAGTGACTGAAGTATTGCGTCTTGGAATAATTTGAATAAAATAATGTCTGGGAAAGAGTGAGAATTAACTCAAAGAAAATGATCTTCAATCTTATTCTCATAACACTTCATAAATGTTTCTATTACATATGTAAAATAATTAAATGTTATTTCTAATTGAACTGAGGTTCTCAAGGGTAGAAACTCTATTTGTCTTTATTATGTATAGAGTCACCTATGGTGTCTCCTTTGGTTGGTAGTAAAAGAATTTATGTTGTATTGAGTTAAATTATGATTAGATTGCAAATATTTGGCACCTGCATTGAGATAGTTTTTGAGATTAAAAAATCTTTTAATACTTCTCAGTTTTTACAGTTGTACTTTTTATCATTCCCCCATATTATAGTGGTATCTAAGGGAACAGACATTGACTATAAAGCACCATTGATGGAGAAGATCAATGCTCCCCACCTCTAGCGTTAGAATTTAAGTTAGGAAGAGGCTTATATAACAGATGCTGAAATATAACATTTGAGTGACCTTGAAACTAATTTAGTATTTCAAATGAATGTAGAGTAAAAATGAGTTGACATCTTTACAGCATAATACCAACAGCAATAGAAAAAAACTGATATTAGGTGGAGGTAACCTTCTTAGTTTGTGGATTGAGGGGCTGAGGAAACACATAGGTTGGTAAGGAATCACCTCAGAGTTGTGAGCTGGATGGTCCAAAGCACATTATCAGAGATAATTTAGGTTAGGTCATCTGAACCTGGAGCTATAATCTAGTGAAGATGGTAGTGGAAATAACATGAGAGATATATGCTGATGTCCATTTTGTAACACATTCAGATACCATTTAGCCAATAAAGGTTATTTCATGCATGAATTTTGGAGATTGAGCCACACCAGAATGCATGGGTAGCAGAATCTAGCTCAGGTAAAAATGGTTTGTTAGGGAGGCTATAAGCTGTGGTTTATGTCTGGATCTCAGATTTAGAAGGGGACTAGAGAAGTAGAAAACTAGGCAAATTGACGTGGAAATTATGTTAAATCAGTGTCCAGCAAAAGACTTCTAGTTTTTCTGATGCACTGATATGAGAGTCACTTTATGTATATGTGGAGGGCTACAGAATGTGCATAAACAATTCACTTAAATTGCACTTGATTTGATCATTTTATAAGGCTGACCTCACTCATTTTGAAGCAAGCAGTAGACAAATTGGTATTAACTTGCTTGGTTAAGAAAAGCATTGCCTTAATAGCCTTAGTATTATTTTACAGAAGAGGGGTTTGTTGTTGTTGTTGTTGTTGTTCTTGTTGTTGTTTTTTCCCGTCCACTAAACCTTATTTATGAAGAGCATTTTCAGTTTTTCTCTAAGAACATTTTCAACGGACAATTTTGTGTCAGCTGGTGCCTGGCTCTTCATCAGCTTCTTTCTAAATTTAATTTTCCTGTTTTCTTTCCTTGCTCCACTGAGCCCTTCCTTAATTATCAGATTACAGTGTTCAGCATGATTCCTGGAATTGTTCATTTTGTCAACCAGAAAGAAAATAGACCTTTGATATATGTAAGACTGTGCCTTCTCATTTAATGATTCTCCAATTAGTGTCCCAGTCAATCTCAGGAACTGCACCTAAATTAACCAGTGAGCAAACTTTCCTTCTTTGCTGCTCCCCAATCTCTCTTCCACTGCTGGCTTTCTCCATAAATTGTGAGGCAGGATTTTGGTGAAATAGTCATATAATGTTATGTGGATATCACATCATTGTACTTAGTTCTCTTACTTAGTGAATCTGTCCTAGTCTCTTTTCATGTAGAACTCAGTGTGTACATGTCTTGTTCTACCCCTAGATCTGGCAAATTTTCCTTTCATTAATTAGATAAGTAGCCATTATAAGCCTCTGTGTGCACTGAAAAGTACTTGGCCCAGAAAGCCAAAGCATTATGTCAGGGCTGGTTTCATGAATGTGCAACCTGAGTAGCCACAGGGGGCCTGTAATCAGGACCATCCCACCTTTGATTTAATGCTCTAGTGGTTTGAAATTCTTAATAATTCTATATTTGAACTTGTATTTTGTAAGTGGCATTTGATGGCAGTGTAGCATGTCTGTGAGTAAAGGAGATTAGCACAAAATGTATTCTGGCTACTTCATTTGCATTCTTTGATGCCCCATGAGCACAGAATTCTGGTGGATGCACAACGTATGGATATTCAGCAGAACGAAAAGGGAGTATAATATAAGCCTGTTATATCTACAACTGAGCTAGCAGTTGTGAGCCAACCTGGGTTGCTGTGTTTTCCATCTGAACCTGAACTTGTTTCAAATGCAGAAAAATGTCAGTGCATTCTAAAAAAATACATATGAATGACTGTGAAATAATAGAAATATATATATATATTGGTTTCTGCCCCAATTCCTGGCATAGGGCTTCTAAAACCTTTGTAGTTTCCGAAGTGATAAGAGCACTAGGAGCATCTTTTGTACTAACACTTAGGATTTTTTTGTTTATTTGTTTTGTTTTTTAGCATAGTTCCTGCCAGTTTCTAAAGCCCTTGGAATTTCCTGGGTGATAGGTAGGAGTGTGTTTTGGCCTCAGGTGTGTCTCTTGGTAGGCTGCATAGCTTCAGGTAGGGGTTGGTCACCAGAAAGATGGATCCATGATTAGAAGCTTGAAATGTTTAGCTCCACCATTATCCTCCAGAAAAAGGAGAGAGACTGGAGATTGAGTTCACAATAGAGCATGTCTTTGTGATAAAGCCTACATAAAAATCTCAAGTGAGGGATTTGGAGAGCCTCTGGATTGGTAGACACATCCATGTGCTAAGGGGATGGTCTACTCCTGCTCCATGGGACAGAAACTCCTTTGCCTGAGACATTTTCAGACCTTGTCCTACACATGTCTTCCATCTGGATATTTATCTGTATTCTTTATCTTATCCTTTAATAATAAACTGGTAAATACAGGTGTTTTCCTGAATTTTGTGAGCCATTCTAGCAAATTATTGAACCCAAGAGGATGCCATGGGAACCTCAATTTATAGCCATTAATCAGAAGCACAGGAGACCATCTGGAACTTCAGATTGGCATCTGAAGTATAGGTGAGAGGTAGTTTTGTAGCACTGAGCCCTTAACCTGTGGGATCCCCAGATGGTATCAGAGTTGAGCTAAATTGCCAGATATCCATTTGGTGTTGGAAAATTACTGGTATGGGAAACCCCTCCCCTAAACACACACGCACGTGCGTGTGCGCGCACGCACACACATACACACACACACATTTAGTGTTCAGAAGTGCAGTGTTGTGTGAGTAGTAAAGGAAAAGCACTAAGAATATTTTCCTATACAGTTTCCAAGGAATCATATTGTATCCTTTCTTGATCTTGTTACTTCCCTGTATTAGCCAACCACTTATGTTGAAAATGATGACATAGGGAAATTCCTTCCTTCCTTACTCATCAGTAAGCTTCAAGTAGAGAGTGTTGGTATAATGTGTGCATATCAAGAAATGAAATAAAAACAAATTAATTATGCAGTATTTCCTTTGGTCTCCTAAGGACACCATATGTATATACATGTATAAGCTACAAAATAGGAATCATATAATTTTGGTGATTCTGCAATTGAGTTAAAAATTTCAGTGTTTGCCTTTAAAACAGGTATTCCACAATATAAACAGGAATGGTAAATTTATGCTAATAATAAAAAGTTTAATATTTTTGTTACTTGGAATGACATTCAGTGGTAAACAAACACCATGGCAAGTCAGGAGAAAAGCAAGTAAGAAAGGAAAAAGTTGTGTTTTAGTACCTTTAACAGTGCTTTTGTTCCCACTTTTTGGAAAAGAAGCCCCACATTTTCATTTTACTCTGGGCCCTGCAGTCTTACAGCCTTCTCTGTAGAACATTATCAGGATCATTTCTATTTTTCCTTTATTTATTGTGGATCTCCACTAAGTGTTCATGGCTCTGGGAAGAGGCTGAGCAAAGGGTGTATCTGTGTAAACCTCTACAGTGTACAGTGTCAGGCTACATCATACAAGCTGACTACTCTGGTACATCTTGTTAAAAAAAAAATCCTTATCTTACATAGATGGAGACTCTCATAGAAGAGGCCTTGCTAAAAAAAAAAAAAAAAAAAAAAAAGCCCTGCTGTGTGAGTCTTTGTGTTCTCTTTTTTTCCTTCTCTTTTTTCACAGTTGATGGTGGCCCCATGGCCCTTTGGTTACCAGAGCCCTGAGAGTCAAAGATGGAAAGGACTCTGCTTCAAATGATGCATCAGTTCTAGGTTACTAACAGCTAGGAACACACAGTTGGAATTCCATAGTTAGTGACTCTGGTCCAACACAGCTTTTAGATGTCAAGACACTGAGCCTGTAGTAGCATCATTGTGTGAGTTAACGTGTGTGTGGGGGGGGGCGGGGGGGTTGGGGAGAGAGAGAGTCAGGGTGTGTGTTAGTAGTGGTAGAAGACAAGACCATGGGTGGTGATGATTTTTCTTCCTCCCCACTTCTCTACAATGAACCTATCCAAATAATGAGAATTTTCTGAAGATTATTTTCTTCATGTGAAGACCATAGAGTATGTATTCTGTCAAAATGCTGATTTCTTCAGATTATAGAAGAAGCATACAGGCTATTTTGGAAAATACAGGAAAGAGTATGAAGATAAAAGAAAAAAAATGATTTTAATTTCATCAGTTAGAAAGTGATAACATTTTGGTGTATTTTTGTCTCTCTTCTTTTTCCTTTGTCTCCTACCTATGAGCCCTTCTTCATTTCCTCCTTATATGTATCCCCTCAAAATGTGGGCTTATACTCTTTATGTGGTTTTGTCACCTGCCTTTTTCTTTAACATTATGTGAATATTTCCCATGTCTTTAACTTGTCTCTCAAAACATTGTTTTAAAAGTCACATCAGAACAGCACTTACATAGATTTACTGTAATTTACAGATCAGTCTCTTAACAGTTGTAGATGGAGGTAGCTTACAAATTAATATTCTGTGACTGTGTATGTATGATGTCTATACCTACTTCTTAAACATTCAGAAAATATCACAGAGACTAGTTATGTCTACAGTGTCTATTGAATTAAGCAATGACCAATCTGGTGCTTCCTGCAGTTTTACGATTTAGATTATAGTACAGTCAATTCAATCAATTGCATGGTGACTAAGAATTTAAAATGACCGAAAATAGAATAGATTCAGTCCATTTGATATCCATGAATAGAAATAGCTTCAGTCATCACAAGATTAATCAGTAAGGTGTTAACATAAACCAATAAAGCAGAGAGACTTCACATTAAGAACTTTATATCATTTAAAGTCTCACCCCATTATCCTTTCCATGCAAGTGCCCTCAGGCTTTCGAATTAATTGCATGTGGTTTAAGAAGATTTAAGATGAGGGCGATACACTCAGCAGACAGCAAACTTGACCATTGCTATCTTACTTTAATTAATCTCTTTATTCTCTATCTTTTCAGTTCACCCAGCACCTGAATCAAAAAAAGTAAAATCATGTCCTTTTGAGGTGAGGAAACAATTGAGTTACAAAGTAATCTGATAGAGAGAGGATCAAGGACTGTAAAACTTAGAATTCCTAACAAGTGGACCAGAATTGAAAGTCCTTTTACAGTGGGGTTTTTCATGCTTCAGTGGCAGACTTTTCTTCCAGGTTCCCTGGATTGTGCCCTTAACCCCTTGGGGTTTATGAACATAAAGCTTTCTCCCTTTGACTTACAGCCTAGGCTAGCATTCTAAAAATGATCCGGTTCAAAAAGCTACAACTTTTTTTTAACTCTGTAAGAATTTAAGTCTCCTTTAGAAACCAAAATCCTCTTGAGACAACTGAAAAATGCTTTCTTTTTCCATAGCAACCTTTTCACTGTGCATTTGGGAACTTGGTTAGGTTGTAAGTACTTTTTTTTCAGGCATTCATTCATTTACCCTACGAATATTTATTGACTACATATTGTGCCTAACACCATGCTAGATGAATAAAAGCTACAGACTCTTTCCTCTTACTCTTTGGGGAGAAACAGGCATTAATCATATGATCAAAGTGAAATAACAAATGTGAAAGATGCTGGGAGAAGAGGTGGTTTGTACTATAAATGCCTATAATAGATAATAGTCACAGAGAATAGGAGGTTTCTGTGAGATTGAAAGACGAGTAGATATGTGCCATGGGAATGGGCAGGGGAAGAAAGAGCATTTCAAAAAAGGGAATCGTATTGGCAAAGGCTTTGAGAGGAAGCAGTATAGCAAGTAAGAGTGTGTGACCTGATCAGATTCACATTTACAAAAGATTGCACTGGCTACAGCAAGCTAAGTAGATGGATCTTGAGGTCCTAAAGCTGTGAGCTTCTCTGGATTGGTGATGAAATCCCTGCTATAAAGAAGCCCCAGGGATGATACAGATTAGTCATGTAAAAATGTTGCTAAAGCTGTCCAATGATATACTGTATTGTTTATAATTCATTTTACCCAAACAATAAAAACATAACTAAGGAAAAGAGAAAAAAAAAAAAAAGAAAACATAACTTCTTCAAAACTATTCTATTCGGGAGGAAGACAGTGACAGAATAGGAAGAGCCTAGACTTGTCTTGTCCCACAAGCACAACTAGATAACTATCAAATCATCCTAAATGCCCTAGAAATTGACCTGAAGACTGATGGAACAAACCTCACAACTAAAGGGAGAGAAGAGGTCATATTGAAGAAGGGAGAAAGTATGGAGAAATGGTTTAGGGGAGAAACTGATCCACCATGCTATGAAGGGGAGGGAGCTGTAATCACAGAGAAGGGCAAGAGAGATAGGAGCACAGAGGAACGCTCAAGGAGACTGTTTCCTGAAAACCATTGTCTTGGAAAACAAGAGGAGCTGAATTTCACCAGTTGTTGAAAGCAGCAGGGCTTAAAAGCCTGGAGTTTAAGTTCAGCAGTTTAGCTAGGATAGAGCCCAGAGGACACTGTGCTGCTCCTGGAGAGAAGGCAGGCAAACAACCTGGGGTTAGTCAATGAGGAAACAGCAATCTGAAGAATGCCTGGGGCACAGAGAGGAAGATTTCTCACTCTTCTCAGAGCTAGTCCTTTAGAGGCAGCATTCATGGAAATACTTCTATGGGAAAAAGAAGCTGACTGATGCCATGTCTCCACCACCATCTCAGCATAAACACAGAGCTGCCTGTGGGAAGCAGCGCAACACTGAGACTGGCTACCAAAACTTGCTTGTGTCAAGTCCTATCCCCCTCCACTCTGGTGTGACTATCCTTCTCAGTTCATGCTTGAATCAGTCTCAGTGTAGTGGGCCACTCCTCCAGAAGACCAGCACAACCCAACTCCTGCCCACACCATATCTCCCAACCAGAGAGATCAGCTGGGCCTCAGTTCTGGTGGAAGTGGTATCAAGTGGGGTGCCTGAGTGGCTCCATCATTAAGCATCT
>PITA01021460.1:20129-32756 GCA_004023965.1 Spilogale gracilis
AATAAATAAAATCTTTAAAAAAAAAAAAAAAAAAAAAGGAAGTGGTGTTAAGTCTCATTTCACAAAGAGACCAGACCACGCCTATTTAAAACTTGTCACATTCAAACCAGGGACCAAAATGACTGGCCTGAAGGATAGACCAGCCCAACCACAGCAGCACCATGCATGCAGCAAGCACCCACTGACAATAATCCCTGAAGCACCATGCCCTGTCACTACTTGATCTTTTCTTCATAAGGCCTTACTTTCAGGAGCAGAGGCATAACTGGCTCTTCTAAGACACAGAAGAAGGCAGAAGTTCAGACAAAATACCAAAATGGAGAAATTTATCACAGATAGCCAGAGATCTAAGTGAAGCAGGTAGACATAACATGGCTAGTGGAGAATTTAAAGCAAAAATCATAAGAACACTCACTGGACTTGAGAAAAGATTAGAAGACATCAAAGAGACCCTTACCCCAGAGATAAAAGAGTTAAACCAGAATCAGAGATGAAGAGTATAATAAGCAACACTAAAAACCTGCTTGATGCAATGAACATCAGGCTGGAAGAAACAGGAAAAAATAGTGATCTGGAAGACAAAATTATGGAAAATAATGAAACTGAACAAAAGGGAAAAGGAAGAATTATGCAGCATGAGAATAGAGTTAGGGAAATCAGTGACTCCATCAAATATAATCTTTATATTATAGGAGTCCCAGAAGAAGAAGAGAGAGAAAAGAGGGCAGAAAATTTATCTGGAGAAATAATAGCTGTAAACTAGGGAAGGACACAAACATCAAGATCTAGGAGGAACAGAGAACTCATCAAAATCAATAAAAGCACACCAACACCTGTAAATTTGCAAGAAACAGTGATAAAGAAAAAATGTTAAAAGCAGCAAGATGAAAGGAGTCTTTAACTTAAAGAGAAAAACTCATAATGGTAGATGGAGATTTTTCAAGAGAAACTAACAAAACTAAAAGGAAACCCTTGAAATGGGAGAAGACATTTGCAATACATATCCAGTAGAAGATTAGTATCCAAAATACATAACGGGCTGATAAAACCCAACACTCAAAAAAAATGAATCATCCAATTAAAAATGGCCAGGGGCATCTGGGTGATCAGTTGGTACAGGATCTATCTGCCTCTTAATCTTAGCTCAGGTCTTGATCTCGGGGTTGTGAGTTTAAGCCCACACTGGTCTCCAGCACATGAGGCATACTTAAGAAAAAATAGGCAGATGACAGGAAAAGATATCCTTCTAAGAAAGACCTACAGATGGCCAACAGATATGTGAAAAAATGCTTAAAATCACTCATCAGGGAAATACAAATCAAAACTGCAATGAGATATCACTGCAAACCAGTCAGAATGGTTAAAATCAAGAATACAAAAAAAACCCCCAAAAAACAAAAAACAAGGAACAATAGGTATTGGTGAGGATGTACAGAAAGGGAAACCATCTTGCATATCTGGTGGGAATGCAAACTGGTGCAGCCACTTTGGAAAACAGAATGAAGTTTCCTCAAAAAGTTAAAAAAAAGAACTACCTATGACCCAGCAATTGCACCACTAGGTATTTACCCAAAGAATACAAAAATACTAATTCAAAGGGATACCTCCACCCTGATGTTTATAGAAGCATCATATACAAAAGCCAAATTATGGAAACAGTCCATGTCCATTGACTGATGAATAGATAAAGAAGTGTCATATATATATTAGAATATATTAGAACATATATATTAGAATATTACTCAGCCATAAAAAACAATGAAGTTCTTTTTTTGCAAGACATGAGTGAAGCTAAGGAGTATTGTGCTAAGCGAAATAACTCAAAGACAAATACTGTATGATCACTCATATGTGGAATCTAAGAAGTAAAGCAACTGAGCAAAGGGAAAGACAGAAAGGGAGGCAAACCAAGGGAAAAACTCTTAACTTTAGAGAACTAAGTGATGGAGGGGAGGCAGGTGGGGGGATGTGTTAAATAGGGGATGGGGATTAAGGAGTGCACTTGTGATAAGCACTGAGTTTTTTATGGAAGTGTTGAATCATTATATTGTACACCTAAAACTACTATTATGCTGTATTTTAGCTAGCTGGAATTTAAATATAAACTTCAAAAAAAAAAAAAGAAAGAAAACTCTTCTCCTTAACTGCACAGTGTATCAGACTAGGATGGCAGTTGTGGAAAAGTTTTGAGAGAGGTACTTCTGTGGTTAGTAAAAATACAGTGAGTGGCAGAGGACAGAGTTCCTTCCCTCAGGGTACTCAGTATGGTGGTACAAGCATGTGATCATGTCCCTTCATGACATGTTTTCAGACAAGGGAGCACAGAACACAGATCAAAGAGTCCACAGGACAGAGCATCTACCCTGATGGTATGGGCCATCAATAAGATTTTATTGAGGGTAGGATGCTGAATCTGATGTTCAAGAGGAAGAATTCTGGAGTTGGTTGTGAGGAGGAAAAGCAAAAAGGGTAAAGGAAGAACAGAATGAGTGAAAGTATTATGTAATGCTGAGCAAATTACTATAGAACAATGTTTTCCAAAAGCTAGTTTGCAATTGCATTTTCATGGCTACATAGAAAAATGGAAAAAAAAAAAGAGAAAATGATAAGGAACACAGATGTTTTCAAAGATACGCAGATTTCCCAGGTACTAGGAATACAACAATGAACAAAGGTTGCCTGAGTGAAGTTTACCCTCTAATCAAGAGACAACCAGTAGACACAGGCGTGCATAGTGCCTTCAAATAGAGACCACTGCTTTGAAGAAAAGTAGTTATATGAAAGAAAGTGACTGGAGGTCATGTTTTAGGGACTGTGGAAAGCATTTCTACTGAGGCAACAGATGAAAACAGGAATGAAGTGAGAAAGTGAGTCAGGCAGCTAGCTGGACCAGTATCTGTTCCTGGTAGAGGGGATAGCAAGAACAAAAAGCCCAGGGGCAGGAATGTCTTGGAATATTTAGTGAGTAAGAAGAGCAGACTGGGAATGAAGTGAGTGGAAAGGAAAGAGATAGGATGTGATCATGACAAGATAGCTGGGGATTAGGTTAGATGGGTCACATTTCTGCCTCACATTTTCTTGTAGGAGGTTATAATAGGGAATTTGGATTGTATTCTATGTTGGAAGAGAACAAATTTAGCTCTTTGCTTCCCTGAGTGTATTGGAAGAGAACAAATTTAGCTCTTTGTTTCCCTGAGTGTATTCTTTAGAACACCTGAGATAAACAAAAAAATGTTTCATGGTAAAATAAATTAGGAAGTTCAGCATGCTAGGTCCCCCTGTGGCCAATTCATCATGTGTCTTAGCATGGTTTTTCTCAAAAGAAAACTCTGGGGCAAGGATGTAGGTGCTGATGCTTCTTTTCAAAGTGAGCCCAAGAAACAGGAGTGAGAAAATGGGAAAAGGGAAACAAGGGGTATTAAGCTAAAGGTGTTTTATTGAATTGCTACTCAAGAAATGGTATCTAGAACTATATAAATCTCCATTTGGGATATGGTCCATAGAGAATGTTGTCTTTAGTACTGGACATTATTCTTCTCTTAATTGGATTTAAAAAAAAAATTTCTAAAAAAAAAAAAAAAACAAAACATTTCTTTTTGGTAATTACTTCACATTTTGAGATTAGAGTCCATTAATACTCCCCAGTTTTTGTCCCATATGTGGTAATGTAATGACTCACTGGTACAAAATTGGAGACCTCACATGGATGTTCTTGGCAGCTACTAGTAATTGTTACTTTAGTCATGTCATTTTTTTTAAAAGATTTTATTTATTTATTTGACACAGAGAAACACAGCGAGAGAGGGAACACAAGCAGGGGGAGTGAGAGAGGGAGAAGCAGGCTTCCCGTGAAGCAGGGAGCCAGATGTGGGGCTCGATCCCGGGTCTCCGGGGCCATGACCTGAGCCGAAGGCAGTCGCTTAACCAACTGAGCCACCCTAGTCATGTCAATCTTGACAGAGATATATATTTCCTTATTACCTAAGGGGCATAGAATACCTTTGAGATTGTTTTAATTCATTTGCTATGTCTTTGAATTACTTGTGCATTATTTGGCAAAGACTTGAATGAAGGACTTTAGCCTTGTTAGAATTGGAGTATCAGTTGAGCCCTTTGTGGTATTTTTGATCCTTCTTTTGGTCCATATGGATTTTTTGTCCCTCTTAACTTCATTATACATAAACATCTCATCAAATTCCATAAATGTTTCTCTATGACTTATTGATTCACACAGAGCATGACAGTTCTTTCATATTTGAGTCCTGGGGGGAAAATTTAGATGATGGAATATTACATGTTACAGTCCTCCGTAATCTGATTAAGTGCACCTGGAATTAAAATGGGCAGATATCAATATCTAATGGAGGAAACCAACATACCTAAATACCAAAACAAAGCACAATAATTTTTTTAAAGTCCTCAAAACAAATGAGTAATGTAAGATGCAATAGGAAAACAATTAGTTTTTTTTTAATGTATAACCATTTTTATGAGGAACAGTGGCAAACATTATGACATGATCTAATAGTTTAAAATCTGAGAGCTTTTTCATTTTTCGTTCCCTATTAGATAGTGAGTTTTTTTCCCCAGAAAGTTTATGGGAGTTTAATTATTCTCCAGAGCCTAATATCTGCCAAACAGCTCACTACTCCTTTAAATTTGGTTAAATTCCCTGTGGTGTAGTAATATGCCACTTTTGACCTCCATTTTAATGGGAGGAAGGATTTCATTTATGCCCTTTCTTAACTACTGCTCTAATTAATATGCATTAGTCAAAAAGGCTGATTTACACTATCTGGATTTCATAAAGAAGAGGAACCAGGAAATCATGCAATAAAAGCCTTATCTAAATACACAGTAAGATGCTCAACAATGCATCCTGAAAGTGAATTTCTCATAGGGGAATATCCAGCCAAAATTTCAGTGCCAAGAAATTCCACTGGCAAAATGTAAAGTTGTGTTTTCTGTCATCAGGGGGCTCTCCTGTAAAGAGAGCTCAACAAAATTAGTAGTATTTGAATGAAGGCCAGATGAAAAGAAAGGCAGCTTCTGTTTTGTGGGGACTGTCTTAAAACATTCCAATACATTTTAATGGCATTTCAATAACTCTGGCTTTGTTTTAGCCCTTTTTCTGCCTCACAAATAAGCAATGGGAGAAAGATTGGTCACTCTTACTTTTTTTTTTTTTTTTATCATCTGCCTAAGCATATTATCTAAAGTGAGTTCTTTTTTTCCCTACCCCTGAGAGTCAATTTGTGATGACGACAATCAAAGAAACAAGAATTCTAAAAATTTCCAAATTTCATCTTCATTTTGTGTTTTAGAATTTTAGCAAAACCTGCCAAAGAAAACCCTGAATATAAATAGAATAAAGAAATAAGAGCTATGATTCCTCAGGGAAGGTAGAATGCGTAGATTTTAAGGAAAGTCCTTGTAATATTTACTTAAGAAGCTACTATATACAATGTCCCTTCATCTGTCTGTTCGGAGCTAATAGGTTTGTAATAATTCCAAATTCTTCTTCTTTTAATTCTTCCATCCTCACCTGGTAATTTGTGAAGGAGTTTTATAATAGTTTTCTCTCTGTGAAGTGATAATCTCCCATTGAATTTTGCAAAAATTGACAAGAAAAACTCTTTTGACTTAATCCATAAAGGCATTATGCTAGTTGCTAGGGATGATTCATAAATTATGAAAGGATGATTTCTCCTCTTAGAGACTGTGCAAACAAGATCAGTAAAGGGGAAGAAAAAGAAGAAATTTGGTAAAAAATAAACCAGGATGTGCTCAACACTAACAGAGCCACCTAGTAATTGGGAGGGCATTGTGAGGACTGAGGCTGAAGCAGAGAAGCTTTACAATGGAAAGGACATTTGAGTGGGTCTGAAAAGGTTGAATTGGAATCCAACAGAGGCAGAAGGAGTGGAAAGTGTTGACTGACTCAAGGCAATGGTGAAGAATCTTGATTGTTTTAAAGGCAGGGTTTTTTTGTGGGGAGGAATGTAGGCAATAAAGCTGGAGAAACTGTCTGAAGTCAATCTCAGATGAACTGGAATGGGACAACGATGATTCACATACAATGATTGTACATGCAGATTTTCCCTCAGAGGAATGGCATGAGTGAAGTTATGTTATAGTAAGATTAAACTGAAACTTGAAATAGGGCAGATTAAGGAAAAGATTAGGACAGGGAGCATAATTATGAAGTAAATCCAGTAGTTTCAGGTAACAGTGATGAGACTGTTAGGCTGGGGACAGTGGCAGTGTGAATAATACAATATATATCTGTTGCAGTTCGTGTGGCTTTATGTTCCTAATAGCCTGATTCTAGAAGGTGATTTGTGATCTGAGAGGTTATATTTTTTTATACTAGAAGATAAGGTCTTTAAAAGTTTTTTTTTTTTTTTATGTCTTCCTCACCTTTTTAGGTAATTAAAAAAATTCTCATTTTCTAATAAACTATTTATATCAGAAATACAGCCCCAATGTGTCTTTAAGTATTCAAAACATAAGTATCATAGCTCATGATAAAAATGTAAGCCTTTTACTATTTATATGGATTTGTCTATTTCTACACAGGAAGCATGAAATACTCTTATGATCACTCCTTATCTTTGCAAAAGAAGTTTCTTTTTTGTTCTCCTCCAAGACTGATCATAGCATTGAGGAGTATTTTACATAGTGCCACTCAGTGAAAACCATAAGCTATTGAGAGTCCAAGTGAAGAAGTTCAAGTGACATTAATTGATTTGCTACAGGTTACTTTGAAGAATATACTTCACCCAACTTAGTTGTTCTGCTAATACTGATTTAAATATTGATACTTACCATTTTCACGATTTAAGCGTAAATGAAATGTCCCAAGGTTTCATTATATAACTCAATTTAAGGATTATAAAAGATGAGTGATGCCATACATTTTTAATTTAAATATTTGTGGAAAATCATAGAACTAAATCTATTCCTGCTGTTACAATGTGACAGAATCAGCATTCCTCAAAAGTTTCTATTAAAAAATGGCAAGTGGACTGTTAAGCTTTGGCTCAAGGGCAGACTACCTCACATCAATATAATTTAATCATCAACATAACTAATGGAAAATTAAACTTAATGCTCAATATGTTGTAATTCCTGCCTCATACATACCATCACTATAGGGTTTCCAAAATGAGTTAATTTTACATAATAAAATGTCATAACTTTTGTATTCTTTTATAAATTTATTTTGGGATAAGAATTATCTCATTTTTCCTTTAATTGGTAAATTATTTTTTTACAATGTTTGAAAGTAGTTCTTCAATGAATAATTCATTTCCATACATCTACCTAAAAATAAAAATTATCTAACTAGAAATTTGAGAAATGGAATCAACTCATACTTTACAGTTTGTATAATGTTTCATCTCATTATCATATCAACTCTGCTGGGTTTGAATCTTCACCAAAATTTATGTCTTAGAACCTGTGAATGAGACATAACTTGGAGATTGGATATTTGAAGATATAATGAAGTTAGGATGAGTTCATACTGGATTAGAGTAAACCTTAAGTCCAATATGACCGAAATCTTTATAAGAAAAGATAAATTTAAACACAGAGACACACAGGAATAATGCCATGTAATGATGAGGCAGAGACTGGAAAAATGTGTCCGTATATCAGGAGATGCAGATGAATTAAGCAACCATGAGGAGAAAAAAGAGGCAAGCAAGAATTGTCCTCTGAAAACTTCAGAGAAGGTATGGTCTTGCCAATACCTTAAAATGGTACTTCTGAGCTGCAAAACTGTGAAAGAATAAACTTCTCTTGTTTTAAGCCATCAAGCTTGTGGTAATTGTTACGGCAGCTCTCAAAAACTAATGTGTTTAGGCAGAAGCAAATACTTTTTTCCATATAATATTTCGCCTTTCTTCCCTCTCCGGAAATAATCACTTTCTTTAATTTGGTCTGTATATTTCTGTTTCAAGTATGTATGTGTGTGTATTGTTATACATTACTCTCTTTGTAGACACGTGGTCTATGTATGCACATACACATATATCTACAAAATAAATTTAAGATTTAAAATTTTAGACTTTTAGAGAATATAACATATACTATTATTCAGTTTCCTTATTTTCACTCAACTTTTTGCTTTTGTGTCCCTTTTTGATAAATACAGATCCAGTTTTTTTTATTTTTTTAATTACAGTATAACATATAGTGTTATACTTTTTTGCCTAAATTTATTAATAAAGTATCTGTGGGGCAAATGAGTATTTTTTAAAGATTTTATTTATTTATTTATTTGACAGAGAGATCACAAGCAGGCAGAGAGGCAGGGAGAGAGAGAGGAGGAAGCAGGCTCCCTGCTGAGCAGAGAGCCCTATGTGGGCCTCGATCCCAGGACCCTGAGATCATGACCTGAGCTGAAGGCAGAGGCTTTAACCCACTGAGCCACCCAGGAACTCAAAAATGAGTATTTTTGGCTATCTACTGTGGGAAATATCTTTATATAATTCTTTTAATCTGATCTTCATAGTAACTGGCAAGGCAGGTATTAGTACCTACATTTTAAAAACTTAAGAAATAGACGCTCAAAAAAGTTTAAGAACATTTATGGTCATTGCTTTCATGTTTTAATTTCAAAGTCTTCAGTCATTTATCTTTCTTCAGGATGCCTTGTGAAGTAGTGCTAACAGAAGTTTTGGCTATGTCTGGGTGCTTGTCTGTAGGAGTTGCTGTATGAAGGTTTCTATGTTAGGTGAAATTTTAAGTAAGATAACTTCTAAGTTTTTTTTTCCAATTCTGAATTCTAAAAAAGATTCACCAAGTCACACAGAATTCTAGAATATGAATGGGTTTTGGATCCCCTGCTAATACCCAGGGCTGTCCACCAAAGCATATAGCTTGCATCCCCATATAGGTCTGAAGTGGAGAGGCAGCCTTTACTGAGAACATTAGTCAACTCATTTAATCCTTGACCACTTTGCTCTGCTTGGTAAAGGCACAGCAAAATGTTTTTGGTTCCAGATGAAGTAATGACTTTTAAAAGTCTTCAGGCTCTAAATGGAAAATTTCATATATCTAAATACTTCTTGATTGGTTTGTAACCAATCTCAAAATTCTTTTTTTTTTATTGTTACTTAATTTTTTTTTCTCAGTGTTCCAAGATTCATTCCCCATTCCCCACAGCCAGTGCTCCATGCAGTAGGTGCCCCCAGTACCCACCACCAGGCTCTCCCATCCCTCCATCCCCCTCCCTCCAAGTCCCTCAGTTTGTTTCTGTGTCCAAAGTCTCTGTTGTTTTGTTTCTTTCCTTGGATTACCCTACTTCCCATTTACTTTCCTTCTCCTACTGTCCTCTAGGTTACCTTTTATGCAACACACGAAAGTGAAACCATGTGATACTTGACTTTCTCTACTTGGCTTATTTCACTCAGCATAATCTCTTCCAGTCCAGTCCATATTGCTACAAAAGTTGGATATTCATCCTTTCTGATGGAGGCATAGTATTCCATTGTATATATGTACCACATCTTCTTTATCCATTCATCTGTTGATGGGCACCTTGGCTCTTTCCACAGTTCGGCGACTGTGGCCATTGCTGCGATGAACATTGGGGTATCTTTGGCCCTTCTTTCCACTACATCTGTATCTTTGGGGTAAATGCCCAGTAGTACAATTGCAGGGCCATAGGGTAGCTCTATTTTTAATTTTTTAAGGAATCTCCACACTGTTTTCCAAAGCGGCTGCACCAGCTTACATTCCCACCAGCAGTGTAAGAGGGTTCCCCTTTCTCCGCAGCCTCTCCAACACTTGTTGTTTCCTGACTTGTTAATTTTGGCCATTCTGACTGGTGTAAGGTGGTATCTCAGTGTGGTTTTGATTTGAATTTCCCTGATAGCTCGTGACGCTGAACATTTTTTCATGTGTCTGTTGGCCGTTTGTATATCTTCTTCGGAGAAGTGCCTCTCCATGTCTCTTGCGCATTTTTTGATGTGTTCATCTTCTTTTTGGATGTTGAGTTTGAGTAATTCTTGTTGAGTTTGATGTGTTCATCTTCTTTTTGGATGTTGAATTTGAGTAGCTGTCCAATTTTCCCAGCACCCGTCCAATTTTCCCATGTCAAAGATGATTTGCCCATACATTTGTGGGCCCATATCTGGACTCTCCACTCTGTTCCATTGGTCTATTTCTCTGTTTTTGTGCCAGTACAATGCTGTCTTGGTAATCACAGCTTTGTAATAAAGCCTGAAGTCAGGTAACAAGATGCCCCCAGCTTTGCTTTTCTTCTTCAGTAATTCCTTAGCGATTCGGGGTCTTTTTTGGTTCCATATAAATTTTAGGATTGTTTGTTCCAACGTTTTGAAGAATGTTGGTGGAATTTTGATTGAAATGGCATTGAAAGTATAGATTTCTCTGGGCAGTATAGACATTTTGACAGTGTTTGTTTTTCTGATCCATGAGCATGGAATGCTCTTCCATCTTTTTGTGTTTTCTTTAATTTCTTTCATGAGTGTTCTGTAGTTCCTCGAGTACAGATCCTTGACTTCTTTGGTTAGGTTTATTCCTAAGTATCTTATAGTAAACGGAATCGATTCTCTGATTTCCCTTTCTATTTTTTCATTGTCAGTGTATAGGAATGCAACTGATTTCTGTGTATTGATTTTGTATCCTGCCACATTACCAAATAATTGTATGAGTTTTAGTAGTTTGGGGGTAGAGTCTTTTGGGTTTTCCACATAGAGTATCATGTCATCTGCAAAGAGAGAGAGTTTGACTTCCTCTTTGCCAAGCTGGATACCTTTTATTTCTTTCTGTTGTCTGATTGCTGTTGCTAGGACTTCTAACACTATGTTGAACAGTAGTGGTGAGAGTGGGCATCCTTGTCTTGTTCCTGATCTCAGAAGAAAGGCTGTCATTTTTTCCCTGTTGAGA
This sequence comes from Spilogale gracilis, assembly GCA_004023965.1. Classification (NCBI taxonomy): domain Eukaryota; kingdom Metazoa; phylum Chordata; class Mammalia; order Carnivora; family Mephitidae; genus Spilogale; species Spilogale gracilis. Next base: position 31,050 of record PITA01021460.1, read on the forward strand.
ATGATATTCGCTGTGGGTTTTTCATAGATAGATTTTATGAGGTTGAGGAATGTTCCCTCTATCCCTATACTTTGAAGAGTTTTGATCAGGAACCGGTGTTGTATTTTGTCAAATGTCTTTTCTGCATCAATTGAAAGTACCATGTGGTTCTTCTCTCTTCTCTTATTGATTTGTTCTATCACATTGATTGATTTGCCAGTGTTGAACCACCCTTGCATCCCTGGGATAAAACTCACCTAGTCATGGTGGATAATCTTTTTAATGTATTGTTGGATCCTGTTAGCATGAAGACCAGTCTCTAGCAAGGGGGTGGAGAGACACAGCCCAGGTAGTAGGGACTGAAAACAGTGCGGCAGGCCCCGCCTCCAGAAGGCAAGCCAGAAGCACAGGAGGACAACACTCAAACTGTAAAACCCCAACATCAGGGGGAAAGGCAATTTATTAAATTCCTGGTACTGACTACAAGTACCAAATGCCCTATACTTTATTGATACAGTTTTCCACCTTTTGCTTTTTTAACATCTATTTTTACTTTTAAAGCTTCCATTTGAAACTTAAAAATGCATTCTCACAGTTTTTCTTCTTTTAATTTTTAACCCACTTTTTATCACAACATGATACTTAATATAACACTCCATAACATTATTTTTACCTTGAAATTTTTTCAAACACATTCCTGTATTTTCTGCTGTTGTTGTTGCCTCTTGTTTCCTTGTTTGTTTTATCTGTTTTTCCCTTTCTTCTCTCTTCTTTCCTTTATTTTCTCTTTTACATATACATATATTTATAAGCTTCAAGGTAATCCCACATCCCTATTCAATACTACCCCTATATACAACCAGTTCTAATCTCCCTATATCTTTAGAAAGTGGGCTCCTCCAACAGTAATAGCAAGGCAAACTCAGGAGCATCTGAAACACATTCCTTGCCCACAAGGAGTGTCTGCCCTCACCTTCCCACTCTAGTCTGTCAGTGTTTCTGTGTAATTGTCTTTGCTTTTGTATTATATAAATACTGGTCTTGGGGTCATATAGGTTTGGCTTCACTTTTTGATCTCTTCATTTACCCTTGATAGCCCTTTTCTTTACCCTGTAATAGTTTTGTACCATATAAATCCTACCACTGGGCCCCACTCTGGCAGGGGTTTCTTTTCTTGCTTCCTTTCTTCTGTTTTCTTTTTTCTCTCTCCTTCCTTTTTGGTGGTGAATTCTGGTTGCTCCAAAACCTTCCAGCGGCCAATCCACCTAGATAGTGGCTGATATATTTAGCTATATACCCCCTCAACCACTCCTCGCCACAATGACACAGAGAAGGAACACCCAACAGAAGAAGAACCCTGAGACTGCAACCCTGGTCACAGAATTATTGGAAATGAACATAAACAATATGACAGAAATGGAATTCAGGGCAGCAATCGTCCAAGCAATGGTCAATTTAGAATAGAACATTAGTCTCAAAGTGGAAGCCATAGTAACAGAAGTGAAAGCTGAGGTTAAAAAGGCTATTGATGAGATTCAATCTAATTTAAATATGCTAACAGTCAGAATAAGTGAAGCTGAAGATTGTATCAGTGATTTAGAAGACAGATGGATTAAGAAGGAGGAGCAAGAGAAGTCTTGGAGCAAACAGCTAAAATCCCATGAAAACAGAATAAGGGAAATAAATGATGCCATGAAATGCTCCAATATCAGAATTATTGGAATCCCC
>PITA01021461.1:0-32637 GCA_004023965.1 Spilogale gracilis
AAATAAGCCAAGTAGAGAAAGTCAAGTATCACATGGTTTCAGTTACTTGTGGTGCATAAGGAGTAATATAAAGGACAGTAGGAGAAGGAAAGGAAATGGGAAGTAGGGTAAATCAGGGAGGGAGACGAAACATAAGAGAATTAGGACTCAGAAACAAATTGAGGGTCTTGGAGGGGAGGGGGAGGAGGGATGGGTGAGCCTGGTGGTGGGTACTGAGGGCACGTATTGCATGGAGCACTGGGTGTGGGGCATAAACAATGAATCTTGGAACACTGAAAATAAAAAAATAAAAAATAAAAAAAAGACTGCTTGTTTTATTCCCAAATAGTTAAATATATCATAAAACAAGAGCCTGAAATTGATTAGACAGTCTCTTTCCTTCCCTTTCCTTTTCTTCTTTTTTGATTTTTTTTTTTTTTTTTAAGTAACACCTCTTGGGAAAGGCATGATCCAAGCACACAAGACAGCATTTAGAGGGAATCCTTATCTAACAGACCCTTTCTGTATTTAGACATGCTCTAGTTTAAGCCCTGAAAATGTGGGTATTTAGCTGCTCTTCCCAGTTATAGACTGCCTTTCCCTGGGAGATGCTCAGTAAGAAATGCTGGAATAATAAATGGGTGATGCCTGCTAGTCAGACATTCTTTGCCTCTTCTAAATTGCTCTGTGCTCCATTTCTGTCTTCTTTTTAAACCCTTCTTTTAATATATATTTTTTTCATTTTCAGTTGTCAAAAAATAGTATACACTTACTGTGGAAAATATAGACAACCCAAAAAGTTAAAAGAAAGTAAACAACCATTCATAGCACCAAAAGATAAGCATTGCTCATATTTTGGTAAATATTTTTTTTCCTCTATTGTACAAACAAACCAATATAAAAATGTTTCCCTTTTCTCTTTAAAAAACAGAGGCACACCATAGATAACATTTACTTAGCTGCTTTTTTTTTTTTGCTTAATAAGATTTTATCAACAGTTTCTAAGTTCTTAAATATTTTCTCCAACATCCTTTTTAATGGCTACAAACTATCCCATCATTAGTAATAGGTACTTTTAAAAAACAAAGTATCATTCCTCATTCCCTATTTAGAACTCCCCCCCACCCCACTACAATAATGCTTCCATGAAATCCGTGCAGGTGACTTTTTCACACATCTGTTTTCTGAATGTCTTCCTTATTTAAACTTGTACATGCGCACATCATCTCTCCTATTAACCAAACTTCCTGAGATCAACATTCAGATTAATCCATCTTTGTTTTCATCAGAGTTCTAAAATGAGGAGGAATGCTTATCAAATGAAATAATTTCTTGATATGAATTCTTCCTTGAAGGACCAAAAGATAGCAAGATAGGAAAAGGGGTCACATTAGCCAATTTACTACGGACTTGGGAGAGAGGCCTATGCCTCAGTCTTCTGTGGGGTGCCTCTCAGTGGATCCCTGCTCCTCCCAGCCCCAGCTTTCTGAGTCAAAAACATCTGGCTGCATTTGAAATTGAATCAGACAATTTATTTCACCAGCCTCTAGGCCCCAAACTGTTTGTAGATATGCATCAACGTCTGGGGTGGTTGTCAATGGGGGCTGTGCCTTTGCATGGGAGAATGCATTCTGCCCTTGAGTCATTCTGTTAAGATGATTCCCCCACATTAAATTGTTTAGTATGAAATAGGATTGTTTGCATTCCATTTACTCTTCAGTTTCTTAATTAGAGTGACCTCTAGCTTCAATCCACCAACTGTTGGATTTTATTATATAAAGATATAAAGATACAGGAATTCCTCCTGTAATAAGGTTAACTTTAAATGCTGCATTTCCTCGAGGATGACATAAAATTCACCCTCCTTTAGAGAAAATAAATCCAGGCCTTTAATAAACGACTCCAGAATTCGAGGAATATTAGAATCATATAATTTTGGAAGCTCTTCCCTTTGTTATCGCATATAAATGGTGCTTTCATCAGACCTGCCTATCTTCTCGGAGGCCCCGGGTGTTAGGCCCTGACTCTCGGGGAAATCAGGACCCCTTTTACTTGATGAGGGCTAAAGACACCTTTTTAATGCTATTTCTTTTGAGTACAGAAATCGCTATGTGACCCTTCCTTTCTTTACATTTCCTGTAAAAGAAAACCGAAACACACTGGTAGGTCAGGAGTTTGGGAACCATATTGTATGGGTTGATGAAAGCACTCAATCTTTGTATTTCTGCCGCTGAATTCAGCTCCACTGGCCCCCTCCCCAGTATTCAGGCGTACCATATGATAAAGTGGCAAGGCCTTGGGATGCAGGGGCCAAAACAATTATCAGCACTCTTTCCTACCCCCACGCCAGCAGTTTCTGCAGGTCAGATAGCTTCTACTTTCTAACAGACGTCTGTAGCTCCCACTAGTCTTTGCTCTTTAATTGACTGTCTAGTAGTTCATTGATCTCCTGACTTTAGAGGTGCTCTCTCTCTCTTTTTCCTTGGTATCTCCCTTTACTTATCTGTAAGCACTGGTTTCTTCCCCGACTGCCATCATGGAAACTGATGATTTCAGGAGTGGCCCTCCCAGATTCTGAAGTCCCACACAAACAGAGGGGTCACCATGTCTTGTGTGATGCGGCCTTGCCTGCCCTTCCCCTCCCCCATCCCTTCTATTTTACTTTGACATTTCAAGTTTTGTCAAAAATTCATTGAACATTTATGCAAATAAGCATTTATTTGGGCAATTAGAATTTCAATCTGGGAGACAGAGATTTAGGTAGAAACCTGACCTGTGTTCCCAGGAAGACAGAGAGGGGTCAGGGCTGCAAAGGTGGAAGGTTCTGGAATGCAATAGTGAACAAGGCCCATTAGCAAACAGGAATAGGCATCAGGTTAACTGGAAATGGTTGAGTCGATATGCAAACGAGGCATGGAAACTTTGTCAAGTTGTATTGACTCTTTTCCAAGTGAAGGTGGCTGCTGACTCAGGTGTCATGGTGAGTAGGGGGTAAGGTTCAGGCTGAGAGCTTGCAGGTGGCAGAAAGTTCATGGTTCTTCCACTGAGGACAGACATAAATTTCTCCTTCCTGTGGCCTCCTGACCCTGTTTTCAGAAAGAATTTCTTCACCAGGCTTGCTTGACCTGTTTTGAAATCTTCTTTTATTGCTCCAAGGGGCAGGGCCTTTGTGCGCACCCCTCCCTCCACCTACAGGGCTCTTTCCCACCTCTCCCAATGCTGGTTCTCTTTCCTGCTTTTGGACTCAACCTACGCGTCATCCCTTTGGAGAGGCCTTCCTAGACCCCCACAGGTGATGTTCTATATATTTAACCATCCTCAGGCTGGGTACCAACCACTCGGAACAGACTCCAATATTAACAAATAGTTTCCTTATACTGGGGCTAGCCAGCTCTTACTGACCCAGCCAATTATTTGATTCACAGCAATGTTACAATCTGTAAGTATTCGTTTGTGTATTTGCTCTTTCTGTGTATGCTTTCCTGGTAAGATGTGGTTTCCATGAGAGCAAGAATTTTTCTCTTTGTCACTGTCAGAGAGGAAAACCTTTTTCTCTATCCTCTTAAGTTCTGTGTTTCAGGGTCTGTGAATTAAAATGACAAAGCTTAGCATGAGAAAAGGCAGATTTTTATTTACTTCCAGACATGAGAGTTAACAGAAAATGTGACTCACAAAGTAGCCAAAGGCTCATATATCCATTTCATAAGGGGAAAGGTGGGGGGAGAAAAGGCTTTTATGGGAAGAACAAATGAATTTCTTTAGGAAGAACAAATGGGATTTTAGGAGGAAAAAAGGGAAGGTAAGAAAATTTGTGGTTTGTTTGTTTGCTTAAATGTTTGTTCATGTAGGTGCCAGTACTCCTCTTTTCTTTCTGGCCAGTAGCAACTCCCCAAGAGGAAATTTATGGCAGTTTCACTTTCAGTTTTGTCTCTGGAGTGAAGGTGTCCCATAGAGGAGATTTATGGCAGCCACATTCTTAGAAATTTCTGTCTTTAGTCAGAAAAGGGAAGTTCTGAAAGGTTTATTTCTGGATTGGTTGAATCTCCAATTTTTTTTGTCTATTTGTTTTAGAGAGAGAGAGAGAGAGAGAGAGAGAGAGAGAGAGAGAGAGAACAGATGGAAAGGGAGAGAGAGTCAAAATCCCAAGCTGACTTCTTGCTGAGTGTGGAGCCTGACACCAGACTGGATCTCATGACTCTGAGATCATGACCTGAGCCAAAATCAAGTGCCAAAATCTTAATGGACTGAGCCACCCAGGCGCCCTCTGAATTTCCAATGTTTTTAGTTCAACATAATCTTCACCTCAACTCTAAGGGTCTGAGTGGGTCTGCATGTGACCCAACACCCAGTGCTACCTATGCCTCAGGAGGTACTCTATGAATACCTCATTGAAACATGAATAAATGAAATGGTGAGTAGAGTGCTCACTATTTGCTCATGGTGACCAGTAATTCATTGTGTTCGCTTGATCCAGGGGTGTGTGTATGTGTGTGAATGTGTGGTGGTAGTGGTGGTAGTGGTGTTGCCTATGTGAAACCTCAAACAGCATATTCATAATTCCATAGAGAAAATGGGCTCCTTGATTTTATAACTTAAAATACATGTTTCTTTTGTTGGAAGGTTGGTGAATCCCATGACATGGTACAGATGAATCTTGTAGTTAAGATTCTTGATGATGTGAGCTTTCTCTGGCATTTTCTTTTTGTTTTGCAGGATGAGATCACCATTGGGTGGGCAGCTACTGACAGTGAGGGCACTGAGAATTCTCTAAGGGACACTGAGATGGATACCCTTCCTGGTGGGTGGTTGGCTATGTGGAAGAGGGAGGTCTTTTCAGGAGCTGTGTGGAATGGGCCAAATGGGTGCCTTTCTCCAGGGCCCTGACTCTGTTTGAAGGGTTAATAAATATGATGCAGCTGCTGGAATAAGATGTTTAAAACTTTCTTTTCTTAAATGAAAAATATCAAGCATACACAGAGTAGAGAGATTATCATGCACCTATATACACCGTCACCCAGCTTTAATAATTACTTACATTTGGATCATCGTGTTTCATTTCCAACCCAACCTCAATTCTCTTATACCGCTCAACCCCTCCCCTCACCAGATTATTTTAAAGTAAATCTCAGGGGCACCTGGGTGGCTCAGTCAGTTAAGCTCTGCCCTGGGCTTAGGTCATGATCCTAGGGTGCTGGGCTGGAGCCCTGAATCAGGCTTCCTGCTCAGTGAGGAATCTGCTTCTCCCTTTGCCCCTCCTGCTCCCTCAAATAAATAAATAAAATCTTTAAAAAGGTAAAGTAAATCTCAGCATATTCTTTCACCTATTAATACTCCAGATCTTATTTCTAACAGATAAGTACACATTTAGAGAACATTTTGATTAGGGTCGTCTGGGTGGCTCAGTCTTTTAAGATTTGCCTTTGTCTAAGATCATGATCCCAGAGTCCTGGAGTCCTGGGATAGAGCCCTGCATTGGGATCCCTACTCACTGGGGTGCCTGCTTCTCCCTCTAGCCCTCCCCACTGCTTGTGCTCACGCTCGCTTGCTCTCAAATAAATAAATAAAATCTTCTTTTAAGAAATAAAATTGTGATTATACTTATATTTTTGGTGGGCTTGTTTTGGTATTTGTTTTTTAATTGTGTTAAAAGAACACAAATTTTATCATTTTAATCATTTTAAGTGTATAATCTATTAATATTAAATATATTCACATTGTTATGCAACCACTGTCTCTCCAGCTCTAGAACTTCTTCCTCTCACCAACCTGAAACTTTGTACCTGTTAAACAGTAACTCAACATTCTCTTAATCCCCAGCCCCTGGCAACACTGTTCTACTTTTGGTCTGTGTGAATTTTAATTCCTGTAGATACCTCACAGAAGTGGAATTGTACAATATTTGTCATTTGTGATTGCTCTGTTTTACCTACCATTTCTTTGAGTTTCAGTCACTATAGCATGCATCAGAATTTCCTTCCTTTTGAAGGCTGAATAACATTCCATTGTGTGTTTATACTGCATTTTATTTGTCCACTCATCCTTTGATGATCATTGGGTTGTTTCTACCTTTTGGCTATTGTGAGTAATTCCACTGTGCATATGTGTATATGAGTATCTCTTTGAATCCCTGTGTTTAATTCTTTTAGGAACATCCCTGGAATTGCTGGATCTTATGGTGATTCTGTTTAATTTTTGAGGCAAACACACAATTTCAAGAAGCACCACCAGTTCTATTGCATGGCTAAAAATTTAACAATAATTCCTTAATGGCAGAAAGTTTTCTTTAAATTATTCCAGCCTCAATACTGTAGTGGTGAACAGCTGAGTCATCAACTCTGGCTACCTGGGACCTTAGGTAGGTCACTGAAATACCCTGTGCCTTTGTTTCCTCCTTGGCAAAATGTGGGAAAGAGGCTAAATGAACTAATATACATAAAGCAGTACAGACAAGTACCTGTTCATTGTAAGGACAGTCATACCTGTTGGCTCTATGATATGCTTATCAGGTACCAGAGCTGCCCATAAGAACTCTCATGTAAGTCTGATTCTTGTTCTGTGTACATTGTCCAGGGCAGAATCCCAGATATGAGAACCTAAAACTTGTAGGAAAAAGGGCTATAAAGCTAGATGCACACAAAAAAACATGTAAAATTCAGTATGAAATTTATTTTAAATCAGAGAAAAGAATCCTTACAATGATCACAGTCTTGGAAATTTGAATTTCTTTTTTCTGAGACCTCTTTGACCAGGTCATCTGAAATGCTTATAGGGGATCCTTGCTGGTTTCAACCTTCTCACCTAGAGTTGTTGTGAGGTTTGGATATGCTATTATATGTCATGTGCTTACAACAGTGCCTGACATAGGGTGTGTGGTCTATAAATGTAAATTATGATGTTTGCTGGCCCATTTTCTGGAAGAGGAATATTGAAAGGGAAGAGTTCAGTGTGTGTGGGGGGGAGTTAGAGGAGAAAGTGGTCAGCCCAGGTTGGGGAAGAGTTTGCAGGGCCTTTGAGAGATCTGAGAAAAGCTATCAGATGGTGCTCAGTCAGTGTTTGATGATGGTAGTGATGAGGATGATGATGATGATGATGAAGATGATGATGGTAATGATGATAATGATGATGGTGATGGCAGCAACAATGCAGATGATGACCACAGTGATGGCTATGGATTGTGGCTTGGTAGGTCTCTGTACTGACAGCCTCAGAATGGGAAGACCGCCTGGACACTCTGAGCATGAGGGTCAGGAGTACTACTTAACTGATTTTGCTTCAGGGAGGGAATGAATTCAGCAGGCAGGGAGCTGGAATCCTAGCTGGGGGCTTCCAAGGGCCAGAAGTGGAGGTAGTAGTGGGGCACAGCTTGCTCCATGCTAGCATTCCTTCCTCCCTATGCCTTAGCTCCACTTATTTGGATAGGAGTCCTCTGGTTTGTCAGCCTGGGGGTAAAATCCCGGAGTCAGAAGGTAGTGGCAGTAGGGTGAAACCTAGCTTTGTTTCTTGGGGATGGAGGAACTTGGAGGGGAGCGTGGGAGCCACCATTGCTCCATCAACCAAGAGCCAGCTGCACGACAGCAGCACAGTTGGGAAGTGGGGAGGGGTGGTGGTGGTAAGAGAGGGCATGATGGAAATAGTCTTCCCAAATATAATTTCAGTTAACCTCTTTTTCAATCCTGGCTTCTGCTGATTCTGACCATCTTGACTATAGTTTCTAAGCCACGTTTCTCCTTCCTCCTGTGGAGTCTCCTCCTACACACCCTGTAGTTACTTCCCTGCTCCCTCTCCTTCAACTACAAAAGCCTTCCACCCTCTACCCATCCATCAGTTGTTTTGGTGACTTACTCACTGATGGCTGCCCTCCTTTGGTGCTTGTCTTGGTTATAGGTTCATTCTTTTACTATCACTTACTGAGTCTTGGCAGGGAAAGATGATGAATGCTTATGGTCAACTCTCCGTTTTCAGTGGATGCATTTCTACAGATGTCTAAAAATACCTCACACTTGAATATTCCACTCTTAAGAAAACAATCTATTCTCTGGTGTCAGAAGTGAAGGGCAAAGCTATACTGCTTGGAAAGAATTATCCAAATCAAATATGAGCAGTGACAGTTGTCCAGGGCATGTTTCTGTTATCATTACATTCATTTTGCTGCTGTTTTTGTTTATGGATTTTGCAAACATGGGCACTCATTCAGGCATTGCTCAGGCCACTGAAGATATTTTCAGTTTCCTCTCTGCCTCCTGATCTCTGCCATCCTAAGACAAAGTTTCCTCTCTCTTAAGTCAGTTGTTTAAAAAGGCTCACGTTGGTGGCACCTGGGTGGCTCAGTTGGTTGAGCGACTGCCTTCGGCTCAGGTCATGGTCCCGGAGACCTGGGATTGAGCCCCACATTGGGCTCCCTGCTGGGCAGGAAGCCTGCTTCTCCCTTTCTCACTCCTCTTGCTTGTGTTACCTCTCTGGCTGTGTTTCTCTCATCAAATAAATAAAATATTTAAAAAAAAAAAAGGCTCACGGTTTCTGAAAGCGTGGTTACCAGTTTGACTTCCTGCTTCTACCACTCAGTTTTAGAACATTTGAGAACCTGCAAGAGATTCCAGTCATTCGCAGCCAACATAGCAACACTGTATGGAAGTGACATAACTGTCCTCTATACTGTGGGAATTACCACAAGAAGCTAGCAGACTCAAGCCCCCAAAGCCACACACTCCTTTACTTGGAAGGCAATAAGAACCATGAACAGACACTCTATAGGCACAAGTTATAGGTGAAGCCCAGGGCTGGCTGAAAACCATTGCTTTTGTGGGATTGTTTCTCTAGAATTCTCTTAGCTTTAGTTAAACATACTGGAGAGTGTTTCTTCCTGGCCTTGTATATTATTTTTGCATTTTAAAAAGCAGAAAGAAAAAGGGAGGAGGAAGCATAATGAGGAATAAATAATGGAAAGGGGTGAAAAAAAATCTTTGTTTGTAAATGTTTCAGACCTTATAAACTTGTGTAATCCACGGATCATTTCCGTAGTAGACTGTTATGGTTCCAAAAGAGCCATTGTGCTAATGTAGCAGCTGATGATCTTATACAGAGACTCTGCATACTAAATGCCCTTATGAAATTGGGAATGAAATATGGGAACCAAGCATGGCCAATAACCATTTTTAAAAATAATGAAGTACTCTACCACCTCACTCTTACATCAGCCCCCACCAGAATCACGAAAAGCTGAGTCAATATAATGAACTAATTGCCTGAAAATGTAATTGAAAAAAAAAAGAACTCTGTATGCGTAGCAGGAAAAAACAAAACCAAAATAGGGCTCATATTTTGGAGCATAAAACATATTTTTGCACGCGGGTAAAATGAATGAGCCTGTGCCACATTTCATTTCAGCGGCTGCTATTTAAGTCTTAGAAATTAAATCATAGGTGCCCTGGTTTTAGAGAAGGGATGGAGGTGGGGACCTGGCTTTGCCAAGGCACTTTGGGCCTAAGTAGCAACCCTCTGCTTGGTCATGCTGGAGAATAGACTGCCAATTGTGCCAAATTATATGATGCTTTTGAGATGTGCACAAATAGCCCATTACACTGTTCACAGCATTCCTTCATTAAGCTTACAGAATTGTTTCTTTATGTTTTCTTCATAATAGCTTCAGAAAGGTCAAGAATTGCTTTCTTGACTTTCTGATGCCCTTCAGGGAATTATGCTATTAACCATTTGTGGCTTCTGCTCCTCTGAGCTGACATTTGCTCTAAGGTTTCCCATTGGTTGTGTCAAGTTGTCAAGACTGGTATCCTCCTTCCCCCAAAACACACATACACACACACACACAGAACACACACAGAACACACACACACACACACACACACACACACACACACAACACACACACACACACACACACACACAGCCCTCAGCTCAGGACAGATAATAGAAAGAAGATCATGGAATTCCTGCCAGTTGAGATTTTGCTTGACTTCCTATTGGAAGTGATGTTCAGCTGGCAGGCATTTGGAAAGTAGTAGAGAGTGGTGGTTTGGGAGTGAATCAAACAACCTTCACTCAAATCCAGATCTTCTGGATCCTTCTGAGAGGTTGATATCTTAGCTCTCCAGGACTCGATGTCGAAATGTGTAAAAAGTGGGGGATAACAGTAGTACCATCTTCGATGGTGCTTTCCTGGCAAAAAGTAAGCATTAAAATGTTGACTCAAAACAAAAACCACTAGCCTTGGAAGCCTGCCAAGAGGAAGTAAGCCTTGACTGGCAGCCTGTATACAAACCTCCATTACCAACTCGATGGTTCACACCCAGCCCTCACACAGATGTGGGAGGAGGCGGAAGCATTTATCAAATGCCTTCTATGTGACAAGGGCTTACCCACGCTTCTCATTTAATTCTTTACACATTCTTGCAAAACAGGTATTGTTATTGCCATGTGAAGCTTGAAGACACGGATACTCAGGGCTGGAGATAATGGCTGTTGTTTATTAAGTGTTCACTATGTATAGGTACTCTCTTGGACACCCTAATCTGTTTTCTTGTCAATGGACATTTCAGTCACTTCCATTGTGTTGGTATCACAGAGAGTACTTTCATGGGCCTTTGTGAACATATCTTCATGGGCACATGAAACAGGATATTCTTATATTCTCCTTGGGAGTTCACACCGAGGAGTAGAACTGCTGGCTTGAACGTATGTGAATGTTCGGTTTTACTAGGTAATAGGAAATGATTTCTCAAAGTGGCTATAATAATTTATACTCCCACCAGAACATGTCAGCCTTCCTGTTGAACCACTTCCTCCCTTACACTTGGTATTCTTACTTTTCCTAAGCTAATGGGTATAAAATGCTACTTTGGCCTTTATCTAGATTTCTCTGTTTACTAATGAGGTTGATCATCTCTTTTTATATTAATTGGCTACAAATGTCTCCGTTTCTGTGAATTTTCTGTTCTTGTCTTTTCTATTTAATTGTTTTCTTTCTTATTGATTTGTAGAAATTCTTAATAATTTTTTCATAATAATCTGTTGGTGGTTGTGATTGTTAATTTTATGTATCAACTTGATTGGGCCAAACAATGCCCAGACCACTGGTAAAATATTATTTCTGGTTATGTCTATGATGGTGTTTCTGGAATTGATGACCATCTGGGTTTATAGACTGAGTAGAGGTCATTCTCCTAGGGTGACTGAGCATCATCGCCATCCTCTGGGGACCTGAAGAGAACAAAAAGGTGGAGAAAGGGTGAATTTGCTCTCTGCTTGAGGTGGAACATCTGTCTTTTCTTGCCCTCAGACATCTGTGCTCCTGGTTCTCAAGCCCCAGGCTCAGACTGAATTATGTCACCTGCTTTTCTGAGTCTCCAGCTGGCAGAGGGCAAACTGTGGTGCTGCTCAGCCTCCATAATCATGTGAGCCGTGACTATAATCACCATATAGATATGATCTCCTCATATAAATATAATCTCTTTCCTATTGGAGAACTCTGACTAATAGAGTGGTTTGTATCATTGCAGATATGTTCTCCTTGTTGATGACTTGTCTTTTTCACTTACTTCCGGGTGTTCTTAGCATAAGTTCTTAGTTTTAATGGGGTTGAATTTATCAGCTTTTTTTTTTTTTAATGATTAGTTCTCTTTGTATCTTTTTAATAGTTTCAGTCCTCTCTATTTCCTTCTGGCATTTAAGTCTTTATCTGTAATTGACTTTTGAGTATGATTAAGATAGGGACCCAAAATCATATTTTTCTATTATGGGCAACTAGTTTTTACCAGCTCAATTTATTAAATTATCTCTTGCCTCCCCCAGCCTCCCCCCACTCTGCCATCTGCCATGAAAGTCTTCATCTTCTAGGACCTCATAGACCAAATTTCCATATATATTTCTGGGCTCTATATTCTGTTCCATTGGTCATTTTGTCTGTTCCTGAACCAATACACATGGTTACTATGACTTTATAATAAATCACTATGTTGTAGAACTATACCCACTCTTTTTCTTCTTCTTATAAGATTAGTGAGTACCCGTCTTAGACATTTGAACAAGTACAGAAAATTCCAGAGAAATTAAAATGTATTTATAATTTCATCACTCAGATGCAACTGCTAACATTCAGTGTATATTTTTCTGTAATATACACTGTACATTACATACTTATATGAAACATTTTCGGTACAATACATACTTATATGAAAATATGCACAAATACACACACACATATACATATACATATACATATACACCCACATTCATTCTTTAACAAATGTAAGATAAATACTGATTGCTTCCTACAATTGAGGCTCTATGTTGAAAGCTTTATTGTTGCCAAAGCTGAGAGAGTAGTTAGGGAATATGATAATATTTAAGATACTAATAATAATGTTAGAGGAAATTTGTTTTAAATTTCGCAGTTAATATGATTCCTGTTTGGGTACCTTAGTCCAGGAAAGCATTTATTTTGAATCCCTAAGCTTTATTACTGTCCTAAACTAAGAAAATAAATCTCTCTCCATCCCTAAGGTAACACACTTATCCTCCAAAGCAAACAACTATCTGCTTGTTTAATAAAACAAGAACACATGGTGTATTACATTTTTAAAGAGCTATACCTTGACCTTAAAACCAGACTTGTGTTGGAGTCCTCCATCTGCCACTATTACCTTTTTGGCCTTGGATAAGTCACAGAACTTTTGGGGTCTCAGTTTCTTCATCTTTAAAATGATGAGAATATCTATCTTGCAGAATTGCCAGGAATGTTAATGTTTTTTTTAAAAGCCTCATAAAATGCTTGCCAATATTTGCTTTTGAATATTTAATCACTTTTCACTTTATTACAAAAGTAATATGCGCTTCTGGTAAAATTTTTGAAAAGAACAGGAAGGTATACTGTGGAAACTAGAAGTCCCTTCCCTCTGAATGCATCCTGTTCTCCCTCTATCTCTCCCCCTATCCTCCACCCTCCCGCCCATGCCAACCCCCCATCGATCTCACTCTTCTGAAAACAAACAAACAAACAAACAAGCAAACAAAAAAACAGCATTAAATTCTCAGGACACATGATTATTAAGAACATTCTAAGATTTTTTAAAAAATAAAAATCCTTGAGCTCCTGTATAAACATCGCATAACAGCCAAACTAAAAATGTCTAGAACATGTTGTTCCTTTGAGAAAGCTTTTATCTTGAAGTTTTTCTATTTTCTAACAACTTGGAAATAAATAAACAAGTAGAATAACTTAAATTAAGAAGGTGATTAGAGGCTGTTTGAAAACTAACAGTGAACATTTGATTATGGGTATTTGTTGTTTTTACAATTTTTATTCTAATGATAATACATTCTTATGAAATATCAAATAATTGTTAGGTGTATAAAGCAAAAAATAAAATTCCCTTTTCATACCCTCCTAACCCCATTCCCCAGAAACAACTACTGGGCCCAGGGGGGATGTCTTAACTTTCGTATTCTTGACCCACCAGACTTGAAAATCTCTCAGCTTAATCTCATAGCTTTGCTTTTTCATGACTGTATTAATTTTGCTTTGGTTAACTTGAGCATTTCATTTATTCATTCCTTTATTAAACATGTAGAAGGTCCCTTTCTGGGCCAGGTCCTGAGCAAGGTGCTGGAGACCTCTAAAGGGTTGAGCCTGGTACTCTCGTCCCTAATAGATCATTATAATATCGTGTCATACGTGCTTTATTATTGTCAGTTAGTGCAAGATGCTGTGGGACTGTAAGGGAGGGATACCAAATGCAGGTGATCTGGGAAGGCTTCCTGGAGGAAGTGATCTCTCAGTTGAGAAGTGAAAGGTGTATTGACATTAGGCTGTTGCAGAGCTTTGGGGATGCTAGCACATTGGAGGTTGGTGAGACCTAGAAGGAAGAGCACAGCTGTATAGGAGTGAGAGCTGAAGATGTCAGAGAGAGATAAATAAGGTGGGAAGCTAGAAGAAAGGGGTTCAACATGAAGAGCTTGTATACACACAGGCAATTGGACTCATAAAAGCATCACAAGGAAGGGAGTGACAGAGCTATGTTTGTGTTTTATGAGTTTCCATCTGCCTGCAGTGGGGAGGGAGAAGTGGGAGGGTGTGGTGAGCCAAGAGGCAGGGCAATAGGAGGCAGTGCAATAACCTAAGTGAGAAATACTGGTGGTCTGGAGTAAGGAAGTGACTAGGGGTGGGCGAAGGAGAGACATTCAAGAAGAGCGGAGGTCTTTTTCATTCAAGGAGAATTGATACCCAGAAGAGGTCACTGAAAGTAAAGCCATTTAAGGCAGGGACCAATTTTTCGAGTAAAGAGTGAGGGCAAGAGATTGAGACTCTAATTTGGAAAATTAAATTAAAATTAGTTTTTAAATCTCTATTTTTTAAAAAATATTTTATTTATTTGACAGAGAGAAACACAGCTAGAGAGGGAACACAAGCAGGGGGAGTGAGAGAGGGAGAAGCAGGCCTCCCGCCGATCAGGAAGCCTGATATGGGACTCAATCCCGGATCTCTGGGATCATGACCTGAGCTGAAGGCAGTCGCTTAACCAACTGAGCCACCCAGGTGCCCCCTTAAACCTCTATTTTAATATAACAATTAACTTATTATAATTATGAACTAATCTTTAAGACAGAAAAAACATCCCATGATTTTAGGAGGCAAAATTTTCACAATTTTTGTGAAATTTCAAAAATTTCACAATTTTCACACAAATTGACAAAGTGACACCTTTCACTTCATTTTAAGTTTTGTGGCAAGTTCATCATAGAGATCACTTGGGGGGCAATATTTGGTTCTTGCCAAATTTCCCAGGGGTATCTTCTTTTCATATTCAGATCATTTTCTTTTTGTAGTGCTACTATGTCATACCCTTACGGTTTTAAACATTGAAATATAACTGACATATGACATTCTTTTAATTTCAGGTATATAACAAATGACTCCATGTTTGTGTATACTGCAAAATGATCACCACAAGAAATCTAGTTAACATCTGTTACCGTACAGTTACACATTTTTTTCTTGTGATGAGAACTTTTGAGATCTACCCTCTTAGCAACTTTCAAACATGCAATATAGTGTTACAGACTACAGTCACCATGTTTTAAATTACATCCCAATGACTTACCTATTTTATAACTGGAAGTTTCTACCTTCCTACCCCTTTCACCCCATTTTGCATATTTTTTTTTCAGCTCTTAACTAGTTTTAATTAGGCCAGTTTGTCATTTGCCAAAGACTTGGCCTATGCTTGGAGCACTTCTCCCAGATAACTTTTATTGACCTCATGAAACTTTGTATCCTTTAGAAGATTTTCAGTTTGTCTTAGCAGTTCATTGGCTTTTCTGTTTTTTGTTTTTTTAAAGTAAGCTCTACCCACAGTGTGGGTCTTGAACTCACAACCCCCAGATCAAGAGTTGCATGCTCTACTGACTGAGCCAGTCAGGCACCCCAACAGTTGATCTGTTTTGAATTCATAGTTTAATATGGGTATTTGCAATTAACAAGAAATACTTAAATCAAGGATATTTTAAATACTATAAATGGTAAGTTCTTTGGTAAATATTTTTGTGTTATTATGACTTACACTTTTCTGTGCAACCTGTTGCCTATGGGGAGTTGGGTAATGAGAAAACTCTGTAATTAACTGTCATCTACTCACCAGGTTCATGCCCCAACAGGGAAATGTAGAACAAAGTTCTCCTTAGGGAGAAGGAAAACAGATAAAGTCTTCATCTTCTAGGACTAAATCCTTTGTGTACATCAAAGATGCAACAGAGAACATGAAATGCCTTCTTCAAGTTTCTCTTCCATACTTGCTCAGCTGAAAGTATTTTCTCAGCAGTGCTCACATCAAAGGCCATGGGATTTGCTTGAAGGATCTCTGTCACTCTCTGGAAGAAAGCCCATATCTCATTACCAATAAGAGAGCATCATCTTACCCACTGATGTTTTCTGAAGAAAAAAAAAAAAACTTTTTCTTCTTCTTCGATGAGAACATAATGTTCTCTCTAGCCACTCCCTAGCCCCCCTCTCCATCAAGAATCCAAGGAGATCTTGAATTATGTTAATGTCTTCATCCTTATAAAGAGTGAATTTACTGGGCTCTGTGCATTGATCCTGAGTGTACACCAGGATCTTTTGATTGATGAAGCACTGATTGATTATCAAACTATCTAATTCTCTCCCTTACTCCGTTTCCTCCTGATTTTCTTTCATAATTATGTATTGAATACCACTGTGTGCCAGACACTATACTGTGTGCCCGGGATTCCAATGAAGACATCCTCCCTGTACAATGGGAAACATCATAGGGGAGTGACTAGATCCAGTTTATGTTCATTAAAGTATTGCCCTCACTCTGAATCTTTATTCTTGCCTTGTAAGACATGATCTGTAAGGAAGTAGTGCTTTTCATAGAAGAGCCTAAGGGATGCCAGTCCTAGCCAGATATTTTATTCTATCTTCGCTATTTAACTTCTCATTTACTGTTCTTTGTTTGACAGGAATCTTTGTGAATGACAGCAGTTCCCAGGAGCTCAGGCTGAAGTCACATAAGTGACTCTGAAAACCTAGTCCTGTGTGTATGGTCCCAGCCACTTGGGAGATGCAGGGGCCTGGCAAAGTCTCAGGGGATTTTCTTTTTCTTTTATTATTTTTAAACCTACTTTTATTAAAACTTGATGTTTAATACAGCATTTTATAATTTTTTTAAATTTTATTTTTTTTATTGTTACTTAAATTTTTTTTCCCAGTGTTCCAAGATTCATTCCCCATTCCCCACACCTAGTGCTCCACGCAATAGGTGCCCCCAGTACCCACCACCAGGCTCTCCCATCCCCCCACCCCCCTCCTTCTAGGTCCCTCAGTTTGTTTCTGTGTCCAAAGTCTCTGTTGTTTCGTTTCTTTCCTGGATTACCCTACTTCCCATTTCCTTTCCTTTTCCTACTGTCCTCTAGGTTACCCCTTATGCACCGCAAGTAAGTGAAACACCGCAAGTGTGATACTTGACTTTCTCTACTTGGCTTATTTCACTCAGCATAATCTCTTCCAGTCCAGTCCATGTTGCTACAAAAGTTGGATATTCATCCTTTCTGATGGAGGCATAGTATTCCATTGTATATATGTACCACATCTTCTTTATCCATTCACCTGTTGATGGGCACCTTGGCTCTTTCCACAGTTTGGCGATTGTGGCCATTGCTGCGATGAACATTGGGGTACATATGGCCCTTCTTTTCACTACATCTGTATCTTTGGGGTAAATTCCCAGTAGTGCAATTGCAGGGTCATAGGGTAGCTCTATTTTTAATTTTTTAAGGAATCTCCACACTGTTTTCCAAAGCGGCTGCACCAGCTTACATTCCCACCAACAGTGTAAGAGGGCTCCCCTTTCTCCACAGCCTCTCCAGCACTTGTCAGGGGATTTTTTTTTAAATCATACCACCTAACATTCTTTTTCCAAAAGTAGTGCTCAGTACCCAGTTTTCCCACCCTCTCCTCTGCTTATCGTTTTCCCTCTCTTTTCTTTTCTTCTCTAGGCCACAGGTGTGCCTGCCCAACATTTTCTGCTCCTGGGTCTTTCCCTTCCTCCCACATATACATCTTTATTTCTTTAGGAAGCAATTCAACTCTGACCTGGGTGCTCCAGTCTTGCATCCCCACAGCCAACACTTAACAACATGTTCCATAAGTAGGTTAAAAAACCAAACCAAACCAAACCAAAACCATTGCACTGTAGACAGTGACCTTGTGGACAGCCAAAAAGAAATGCTCCAGTTTGCTATTTTGTCCCTAGTGTCTCCCCTCCCTCCTTCCCTCTCTCCCCCCTCCCTCTCTCCCTTCCTTCCTTTTCATTCACTGATACCGTGAGGTGCTATCAATTCTCCTAATAACCTGAAACAAGGGCTTGGGTGCAGGGAATTTATGTGAGAGGTGATCTTAGGGAGCAGGAATGAGGAATGGGGAGAGTGAGCTGGGAAGGACAAAAAGCCAGTAAAGATACACTATTGAGCTGGTTATTACTGGTGGCACTGGGGGCTGACTCTGGCAGGGGCTCTCTGAGAAACCATGTAGAATGCCCCTCAGGGCTGTCCTTTTGAAGGATGAATGGTGAGACATTCATCCACCAACTCTCATCCTCCTCTGACTGAGTGTCAGGTTTCAGGGTGGTCACACCCCAGCCTTCTGAGCTAAGTTCCTGCAGAGGGAAGCTCTCAGTAGACTTGGGGCTGCCCACCACAGCTGCACTGGAGTCAGAGAAGGGCTGACAGCCTTGAGACTGAGGCTCCACCTACAACTGTTCCAGATAGCATTCATCTCAGGTGTTCTGTCCTCATTCCCTCCTGCTTGGTTTTCTCACACAGATTAACCAACTCTATCAGGAAAGAAGAATTTCTCCATCTTTGTTTCCAGAGTACTCATCAGTGCCAGACTCACAAGATCCGTTCAGGTCTCATTTCCTGAATGAATAAACTAACAAAAGAACAGTGGCCTGAAACCAGAAATCTGGGTTCTAGTCTCCCCTGGGTCATTAATTCCCTCGTGATCTTAAATATATCAAAACCTACCTTCAGGGGTCTGGTTTCTTAGGAATTTACAGATCTGCGTTAAGAAAAGTCTCAACATCCAAGCCTTATTGGAAAAGGAGACTATATCCCATTAGTGACTGACCTGAGAATAGAATATCATTCTCTAACTTCATGGGTCTCCTTCAGTCTAGATTCAGACCCCTCTGAGGTATAAAGATGAACACTGTTGAAGCTATGTCACAGAGTTAGTTACCAGAAAAACCTTTTGTTTTCTGCATGGTACATGGCTCAGAAAGCCTTCACTAACACTCTCGTGTGAAGAGTGATAGGATGCTAATTTCCCATAGATTCATTATCACCATGAAATGGAATTTCAGAACACATCGAGGTAAGTATAATGTGCAAATGTAGAATTCAACAATTCAAGTTTTATCTGCCTCATGTTTTTTATACCTCTGTCAACAGGATGCTCTTTAAAGGTTTTTTTCCATTATCCTACTAGGGATGAAAACTGAAGAGAATATTGTAATACTCAGAATGGAAAGATGTTCTTTCAATTAACACTTTATAATGGGAGCCCATTTGTGTATTTTTCATTATTTTTCACCTGATCACAAATATTTATTGTGCTTAGTACTGTCCAGGGTCTTGGATACAAGCTTCACAAAACCATATTTAGTTCCTCCTCTTGTGGAGCTTATAGTCTAGTAGGGAAAGACTATATTTATTATTTAAAATGAGCATCAAACTACATTATGGAATAAACACTTCTTGGAAATAAATGTAGTTTTACTAAAGCAAAATACCATGGAAAGTATATGGTCTGGGATGTTAAAGGTTTCCCTGCCAAGTGGGATTTGTGTGGAAAGCTGAAGAATGATAAGAAAGTGAAAAGCAGGACAGCCTGTGCAAAGGCCCAGGGTCAAGAACAACAAGATACTTCAGAAGAACTAAAAGAAGGTCAGGGGAGCTGGCTTGTCCAGAATGGGGGAGAAGTGTGGTGTCATTGAGGCTGGAGAAGTGAACACAAGCCAGACTAGGTAGGCTTCCTGGGGAGGCTAACCATTCTGGCCTAAGCAATGGGAAGATTTTGTACAGTTCCAGCAAAACCTGGTGGCGTGATTGGATCTGCATATCTTTTAAAGGGCCTTTGTTTTTAAATCCTTTTATATTTTCTATAATTGAATCAGTGGTTCAAGCAAAAACACTTGTTTTTGCCTGAATTACGCTGATAATTGCATACACACACACACACACACACACACACACACACACACACACACGGTGTTTCTCCAAAAGATGTCAGTCTAATTTGCTTCACTATTACCAGTATCTCTCCTTGTCATTTAGGTGACATTCTATTTGTGTTTCTGGGTGTTAACTACACTTACCCGATAACTAAATTCCATGCTGGAGTGTCATGGGAGAATAAATAGAGAGTCCTATCTCCTCATACTGAGTGTGCAAGTGAAATTGCCCTTCACTGTTGGAAAGGGTGAGAACAACAGCAACTGCATCAACAAGATGGGTCCAAAACAAATGGGCTGAGGGTATCTGCAGGGCCTCCCTAAAACTATGTCATAACTATAACATCCATTACCTTCCCCAAATTTCTTAGCATATCCAAAAACGGATTAAGTTGCTTTGACAGGCTCCATTTTTTATGAACCTCTTTGGCTATTACTTACTATGTTATTTTCCTCAAGGTGCTCATGGACTGATTTATGACTTCATTTAAGGTTTTGACTGGTAGTTTGGATACGCTAACTAGCTCACCTTTTCCCGGATCTGCTTTTGGCTGCTTTATCTCCAACACTAAATCAGCCTGCTTAAATTTTTCTGGTACATAAGTCCCCACGACAAACACTAGTATTGGAGGGACGTCTTGCCTTAGCCGGTTCGTTGAATATGTTCAAATGAATCTCATCCAACTCTGCTGATTTATAAATATTTAAATTGTTTAAGTATTCTTTTACCTGCCTCTTATTAATTCTGTTTCTTGATATTCCCAGAGACTCATTAATATTTATCTTATGGAGCTCCTGCTTCCTCCATTCTTGTGTTAAAGGCAGAGACAAAATAGTAGTTCCATATTCGCTCTTCTTTGCATCTTTTATAATATGTTCTCTCTCCTGGTTTAGCAAAAGTAGTCTTTGTTTTCTTGCGTGTAACGTCCCATTGTATTTTTAGAAGGGTTTGCCATATTTTCTTGCTTCTTTTGCTTCTCTAATTCTGTTTTTCAGCCATCTCCTGGAGTTATATTTTCTTCATACTGGGTGTTCTTTTCCCTGAACTCTACATACAATTGGATTTTTGCTTCTTTTTCTTCCAAGAGGAAACATTTATGCTTGAAGGCTCCTATATCAGAATATGCTTGTTGGTTACATAATAGCACCCACCAGCCACTTGGGTGTTCTTTTTCTAGAGGATGTACTTGAAAGCCCACACCCATGTTTTTCATTCCAGTGAATCCACACAAGTGGTAATCATTTAGTTCCTGAAGGATGGTTGGATGTAGTCCATTAAATTCAGAGCATGTCCAGAAAATTGATCTGAAATAAACATGAGTGAATATGTGAAACTAAGACAAGGGATTTCTAGTTATATGAAAAAATAAAATAAAATAAAAAGGAGCCAAGTTCAGGAATATACTCTACCAGAAACACACTGAAATTTTAACATATTTTAAAATATGTCTCAAAAGTACTCTTACTGTTTACCACAATTGAAAAAAAAGGGGGTACACAGTGGACCACTATATTTATGTGAATTTCTAGAATAGGACCAATTGAAGTGGATAGAAGTCACCATAATGATTACCTCTTGGGATAAGTATTGGCTGAAAAGGGCCTGAGGAGGCTGGAAGTGAGCTGTATCTTCATGTGGATAGTGAGCCCATGGATGTGTACATATGTATTATGTAAAAATTGATCAAGCTCTATACTTGTGGCTAGTGCACCTAAAAATAACAGACTTTACTGTGTGTTAAACCTCAATTAAAAAGTAAAGCAAAACAAGACAAAACAATGGATGTGTTAACAAAACCAGTTGCTAAAAAAGCTGTAATAAATACTTGCATTAGCTATGTACTATATCCAAAGCGATCTGAAATATTATTTTGAAAAAATTGATATGTACCCACATAGATTTGTCTTTGGACACACTTACCTGTTCAGTAGGCTTGCAGAATGAGAATCACCATGGCTACGATCTCCCGGGTGCCTGCTGTGTGGCAGGCATTGTACCCATAGTTTGTCAGCTCAGCATAGGAAAGGTGATACTATTCCCATTTTCCAGATGAGGACATGGACCCAGAAGGATCCTAAGTGGTGGTCAAAGAGCACATAGCTAAAGAGAAGAAATTAGAGACTTAAACTCAGATTTCTAAAACTCTTCAGTCTATGTACGTTTCCCCACTCCTTCTGGCACTCAGGCATCCTAGGTGGTTATGAGTTAGTAATTTTTATTAGTCTTTTTTTTTCCCACTACAGGCAATATATGTCTGCTGTGTGTACCTTTTAGATATCACTATCTCTTGTTTTAGGACATAAGTATTGTAGATACATTGAAATGAGTTATAAATGATTTTAGCTGATGTTTATTTGGTGTCTAGAGTGTGCCTAGTCTTATCCCAAAGCATCACCTAATTTAATAAGCACAGGAAGTCTGTGAGATTCAAAATCTTTATCTCCCCCATTTCCAATGAGGATGCTAGGACTCAGGGTGAAAGATCAGATAGCTAATAAGTTTCAATCTGTGGTAGTGCATTTTGAAAGCACACACCCTTTACCAGTCCATTATATTGCGTATTAATGATTCTCGAAGAATGTCACTGAAGGAAGAAATAGACTGATCAATTTTTTTAAATCTGAAAACAATTTACAAGAACAATAGACGTGAGTACAAGGAGTATTTGTCAGATTTGCATCCATTATTAAGATGAATTTAAGAAGCAATATCGGTTTATTGGATCTTTCTGCTGTTTGGAAAGCTTATGAACTTGAGTTCAACCATTGCAGGCTGTTAGGTATTTTGGTGAGAGGTCACACAATTGATGTCAGTGCTTATGGGAGCAGCTGAAATCCAAGGTTCCCTGCTCTGCCACTCGTCTGTCTACGGACTCGTAATTTAGGAAGACAGGTCTGAGGTATCTAGTCCTCTCTCTTCACTTGCTTTAATGACCATTTCTGACACTTCTTTAGTTGTTTTGGGGATCATTTCACTTGAGTTCTGTTATAGGTATTTTCTAATATGCAATAAAATCTATTTCTGTAGTGTCAGATATTATCTCTATGGAGACTTATGTGGATGCTTTTGGTCCCCAAAGAATTTTTGTACAATTTTATACACTGTCAGATTATCATATTCTCTTGTTACCCAATTACCGTATCTTTATTCTTTTCTTTCTTTTTTTTTTTTTTTGCCATTTCTCTCCCTGCAGATTTTGAAGCTTTTCATCATAAAGGACCTCCTCGCCCTTCTTTTTATTTTGAACAGAGAAGTTCAAGAGTAGCACAACAACCAAGTTTATACTCTAGATCCATCAATTGTTAACATTTTGCCACATTTGCTTTTTAAAAATCTCCCTGTATATACATATGTGCATGAATGGGCATGCACCCATATGTATGAATATGGTACATAATATAATGATTATACATAGGACATTCAACCTTAATTTAAGATCATTATCTAATATCCCACCCATATTCAAATTTCTCCAAGTGTCCCAATAATGCTCTTTATAATTGCTTTCCTCCCCCCAGCCCAGATTCAGTTGAGGATCCCATGTTTTATTCAGTTACCATGTCTCTTTGCTTTCTTTAATCTAGAACAGTTGCTCAGACTTCTTAGAGTGTTTTATGAATAAAGATCTCTGTTATAAACATCTTTATTTTGGCTTCCAAGTTTCAGGCATATGGTTCTAGGTATAACCACTCATCAAATTCCTGATTTGTTTCATAGATTTATTCCATGGAACCCTGCTAAGGTAAAATACTAAAATAATTCTTATGGGGGACTTGGATGGTTCAGTCGGTTAAATCTGCTTCAGAGTCTCTCTCCCTCTCCTTCCTGCTCACTCTCTCTCAAGTAAATAAATTAATTAAATAATCTTTTTAAAAATAAAATAGAATAGAGGAGCCTGGGTGATCCTGTAGGTTAAATGTCTGCCTTCCACTCAGGTTGTCATCTCAGGGTCTTTGGATAGAGCTCCGCATGGGGGCTCCCTGCTCAGAGGGGAGTTTGCTTCTCCCTCTCCCCTCCCATAGCTTATGTTCTCTGTCACTACCTCTCGCCCTCTCTCTCAGAAAATAAATAAAATCTTTAAAGGAATAAAATAATTCTTATGCATTTTTGAAAAGATGGAAATAATTTTAAAATACACCGTAGAACTTCAATGTTGTTGAAGTTTTCATCCAGTAAACATGTTAGCTCAACTGAAGGACACAGAGAAGAGACAGTTTCATTCTCAGCCTTTAAGAAACTCAGTTGCTAATCACAGATGGCTAGAAAATCCCTTTTCAGGAACAGATGATTTTGTGTTTCGTGCCAGCCTGAGTTTTAGAAAGAAAGCAAAGTTCCAACCAGCCTCTTTATTGCTAAAGTCTGCTGATCGGTTGGAAGCCAGGGACACCAGAAATGGCATGCTGAGGAGGAAAAGAAATCGAAATGCAAAGCATGACTAATAATAAAATATTATTCTTCCAAAAGTTACCGTTGTGAGCATTTCTATCACCATCATACGCAATTTCCTTTGATAGCAGGAGGAGCCTCTAAGGAAGCAACTTGGGGCTTTTCGCAAAGCAGAGAAATTAGTGATTGTTCAATGACTAAAAGGACAGTTGTGTGAGAAGTTGCCATAACAACGTGATGAGACTGTCCCTGTGGCTTAATTTCAGTCACATTGAATTGGTCTAGATGTTGTGTTTTAAAATATGAGTCAATATTTTAGGGGTTTTGAAGAGAAGATGTAAATATTAATTGTATGGACTGAGTTCTCTTCTGAATGCAAGCCTGCCAGTAGGAGAGCTTCCAATTCACTGTCCTCATTTCTCCGTCAAACAGAAGCATTTTTCTATGCAGCAGAGCTGAAATGTTCTTTCTCAAAACCTACTTGCACTGCAGAGAGAATGTGATAAGCCAGCACGCAGGGTACACACATTGCCACCTTCCTTTCAGCATTTCATGGAAAATGGGGACATCAGTAGACTTGGCAGGATTTGGCCTGTCTGGATCTCTATGGTTTGGGGAGTACATTCTGCTAAACCTGGGACGACCTTTGAACGTTTAGCACTTACTTATTGATTGACAACTGCATATGAAGGCAAGGTTCTGTAATATCTGAAAAACACGGGCTCTGGAGTCAGATTGCTCAGATCACAACTCTGCCTTTGCCATCTGCTAGTTTGGGGACCTTGGGCAAAGTCTGCTCCTTGGGACCTGGCAAGAACGATTCTAATTCTCCATTTCCCCATCTGTAAAAGGAGATAACACACTAATCCTCTCATCTGTAAAATGGTAACATAAGAATTTTTTTGTTTTTCATTTGCCTACCTCACCCATCCATGGAAAGAGAGGAGTGTATTTCCTGGCAGGGAGTAGGAGCTGTGTAACAGTATCACTATGGTTTTGTTATTTCCATCGTTGTTGTTGGCTTTGTTGCTATTATTAGTGCCAGTTACCTGTCACTCATTAGGCGGTGAAAAGTCTTCAAAGCTGAACCATAAATCCCAGTATTGAAATGAACATCTAAATCCTGGGGAGCTGACTTAGGACTTGAGGAGTCAGGGAAGAAAGGGCTGAAGAGATTGCTGGATGAGGCTACCTGTGGAGCATCCTTCCCTGAGGCTCCAAATAGGACCCCTCTCTGATGGAAGTAGGAGTCTGTGAGCTGTGCCACAGCAGGGTTCATGGGGGCATCCCCATATTCCAGCAGGGCTCTGCATGGCTGCGCCTCCTGCTAAGTGTTATTTACCAACTCACCTGGCTTCACTGGGTGATAAATGCATCACCAGGTGAATACTTTACACTTGTTTCCAATTTGTAAACCAAGCTGCTGTAGCCGGCATGATGCTCCACCTACAATCCCACAGATGGAATGAGTAATTGCATTTCTGAATTTTCTGAAATCTTTGCTTACATTTTCTCATCCTGCCAGAGTGAGTCCAGTTTTCACCTTGGCCACTATGGGGACAGTTTTCTGCCCCATGTTCCCTACCCCTCCCCCCCAACAAGGGTTGGTCTCACATGGCCCCAAAGAAAGCATAGCGTATCATTCTCGGATTCTGCATGACCTGCTTGGGTTTGGTGCATTAGAATCAGGGCAGAGGTAGAAACTTTCAGCATGCTTAAGCACCCCAGAGTAATTCTCTCTGAGATCTTGGTGGCCCCAGAGTGCTGCCATGGTTGGGCTGTTGGTCCTACTCAGAACATCCTCAGCATTTGTCCTCTTCCCTATCTTTCCTGAGAAATGCCTCCTTCCCTCCTCCTGCAACCTTTAAAGGTACTCCTCTCTCTACCAGCTCCAGAAAACCCATTAATAATCAGTTCACTGACTGAGTTTCCACTGAGACAGCAGTTGCTGCTCACTTCAAACCTCCCCCAAGACAAGGAAGCCCAAAGTCTGCCTCTCTGTTTGAGATGAGACTCAAAAATATCTTTAAGAAGAACCTACAGAAGTGAATACCATTCCCAAATTATGCAGTAATTTCCATCAGAATGAGAAGCTTCATTCATTTACTTGATTTCCTGCGTTCCCACTCTGTGCCAGGCAATGCTTTGGGCACTGGGGGCACGGGAGCTAACTAGGCACAGATCGTGTCATCATGGACCATCTAGAAGCACAACAGCAAGATACCCTGGGCTGGGTCCAAATCTCACGGGTGCTGGAGTCCAGAGCCTGCTACCACTGCCAATTCGGCCATATTATTATTTAACATTGATGAAACTCATGGTTGCTTTTATTTTTTGGGGTGCCACGTGTGGAGGCAAAGCTTGTGAAGACAACCATTTGGAAAGTCACCAAAGGTTGTTATCAGGGCTTTATGGAATCGGAAGTTCCCAGATGAGGTATGCCACTTTTGAAAGGTGTCACTGACTGATTTTCACAGCCTCTTGGCAGGAGTCTGGCTTTTCTAAGAGGATCTAGAAGATGGAGACAATTTATTAACCAATGTTTTACTTCTCACCTAGGAGCCCCTGAAATATGTATTGCTGATGCTAAATTATGTTTGAATGACTTTTTGCCCCTTTCTGGTTCATTCAGCACAATTTTGTTTCTCCAACGAGAGTTTGAACTTCTTGAGAGCATAGAGCACCTTGTTTGCCCTTACATAAATACTTAAGGAGGAGAACTATTTGCATTCGTTTACAAGTTTAGACTTCAGGTGAATTTTTATGCTCATTCAGGTACAGTATACCATGTCATACGTGTTACATTTAGCTCCCTTGATGATCAATATTGCCTGTTTTGGTTGTTTATACCTAAATTGCCTTTCTGTGCCTGAATGATGATTTCATTTTACTTTTCAGTAACCATTCAAGGAAATAAATAAGGAAGTCACTTAGCACAATTGGCATGCATTAGATGGCTTGGCCGGGGTTTTTAGGTGGCAGTGCAGAAGAGAGAGAGGTAAGGAACAAACCAGCAACAATCCTTAGCTTGTCATTTTCTATTTATTTGTAGGCTCACTGGCATATAGTTTATTTGCAGCACACAGTTGATGTTTGTTTGACAATTAGTGAAAGAAAACAGGGATGCAGTCTACTACAGTGTATAAGAAGGTGGACTTTGGGATTCTAGGGACCTATGAGTCATTATTCTGCCCTTTCCTTGGTGGGTGATCTTAGACTGGTCCCTGTACCTGTCTGGTCCTCAGCTTCCTCATCTGTGTAATGACAGCGTATTACATCTACTTCAAATGTTGCTAAGAGGGTGAAATCAGGTAGTGCATGAAAAGTGTTAGTACTCAATCATTGTTACCCATTAGGATGTCTTCATACCACCTCTCTTGGACATTTCACAAGATTCTCAGAGTGAAGCTATGGAATGCTGGAATAGTCAACATGGACTTGATGTTTGGGGAGCACTTAAGGAGATATTTAAACCAGCTGATGAAAAGAAGAAAGACCTTGGTTAATGTGCATAGTATTAACCTCTCTGCCCTTTCCTTCTCTTGCTCTGACATATGAAGGTGAAGCAGATCAGTTTTCCCTCTAGCTTTCTTCCGTGTATTTTTTTTTTATTATCTTGTGATATATCTTTCTTTTCCTCCCCACTTGTGATGGTTAATGTTAATTAACCAAAGTATTTGGTCAAATGCTGATCTAGATGTTGTTGTGCGGTTGTTTTTTAGATGAGTTTAACATTTAAATCAGTGGACCTTCAGTGAAACAGATTACCCTCCCTGATGTGAGTGGGCCTTCCCCAAGCAGTTGAAGATCTTGAGAGAAAAAAACCTGACCTATTCTGAGGGAATTCTACTTCTAGACTGGACTCAAGCTACAACATCATCCTTTCCCTGGGTCTTAAGCCTGCCTGCCTACCCTGAAGATTTTTGACTTGCCATTCCCCCAAATCACAAGAGCCAATTTCCTAGAATAAATTTCTCTATATTCATCCTACTGGTTCTTTCTCTCTGGAATTTCCACCTCCACCCCCTACCTATTTTTAAGGCTGATTCCAATGAGGCAGGCATTTTATATGTCAGATGGACCAGAAGATATGGGGCATGAGTGTGGTTTGTATTCCACCCCCTCCAAATATGGCCATATATCTGCACCCATGCAACTGAATCTTTGCTTCACTTTCAGAACTCTTTGTGATGCTTGATCATCCAGGATGACAGATTCTCAAGGGAAGATAAAGTTCAGCACACTTTTCTTCAAAAGGCATTATAGTAAGAAGTTCAAGGATACAGGTTGGAGAAAAAGATTTTATAGTTAATTAGATTAACCAAGAATATGTCATTCTTGGAGCAATCTGATTAATCCATCCCTTCATATTTTTAAAAGATTTTATTAATTTATTTGACACAGAGAGAGATCACAAATAGGCAGAGAAGCAGACAAAGAAAGAGAGGGAAGCAGGCTCCCCACTGAGCGGAGAACATGGACTTGATCCCAGAACCCTGAGATCATGACCTGAGCAGAAGGCAGAGGCATAACCCTCTGAGCCACCCAGGCACCCCTCCTTAATATATTTTTGAAGAATATTCACAAGAGATTTTGAGAATGTTTAAAGGAAATTCTAATTTTGAAATCACAAAAGCTAAGCAACAAACAAATTTTTTAATATGGCCCTGTTTATTCAATCTTCTAAAAATCTGGCCAATTTCTTCCATTTCAGAGTTTACTCTAATAGCACTAATTTATCACTTGCTTTAAAGACTAATTTTCGAACTGGCTTTCTGCACAATGATTTAAGCTATATTGGAATGGCTTGCATTTCAAGGTGGATTTAATATTCCTCAGAGGCAACATTTGTGATTGGGTGAGCTTGTTGAACTTTTACACATCTCAACCCACTTACTTGGGTTTCATATGGTGTGGTTGGCACTTTGACTAACATATTTCCTGGCTGCTTAAAAAATTATGTATTTTTGATATCTAACATATTAAAATGGGATTCATTTTGCATTAAGTTAATGTAGCTTAATAAGCTATGATATTTGCCGAGGAGGGGGGAAGAAATCCTGCCCATCTTTTAATTTCTTTCTGAGCTGTGCATGGAATTTCAATAAAATACTTTGAAATTTACCTGATGAAAACACTCCCTTACAGCCTGCATTTATGTTTGGGAAGTTTACCAGGGTATTGCTGAATTTAGTGTGCCGTTATGACTACTCCTACTTATTATTGACTCTCATCAGTATTTTCTGCATGGGCTCTCCTGGGAATGGATCTTCAGATTTTAGATGCAAATGGGATGAAGCTAATATCTACTTCACTGGTGCCTTATGTGTAGAGTTGAAAGAAATGCTGGCTGATGTATGTTATAATCACAGAGGCAGCTGCGGTGAAATGCCAACTGGAGGAATGAGGAAGATTATGTCTCAGGTTGAACAGAAACAACTCAGTGAGGAGCTACTAAAGTGAATATAGGCTTTCTGCAAAAATAGAACTACGATCAAGAAGGAACAAAAGATGCTGCACTTCTGACAGAGTAAAGATAGACTCTTTACATTCCCAGTGCTCCAGGATTATTTATTTCAGGATAATATGCTTTTTATGGAAGCCTGGAAGCTCAGTACAAAACAAACTACAGTTCCCATGCATCTCTGTTTCAGACTGTTTCTCCAATCCCTCTTGGCAGCAAAAGCACTGATTTTCCTAAGGGCTTGGCTCAGTGAAGGAGTAAGGTAAAACTGGCAAGGACAAGTGAGATATTAAAATCTTATGCTACTGTGAAGGATTCCAGAGAGAAAAATCTCATGTTTAGATTTTCTAAGTCTTAAGGAGATGAGTGTAAACAAGAAAATAGTCAGCCCTTTCAACAGACTCTAAATTAGGCATATGATACGTGTTCTTGACAGAATCTACTTGGCTTCTCTTTAAAAACTAGGTTGAACTGGAGAAACTAAAGCACATAGGAACCTTTTATTTGTTTCACATTTTTTAGTTTGATTTCCTCTCTTAACAGAGAAGCATTAAATGGTTTTGGCCAAGTGGTTTTGGGCCACATGTTTTTTGTTATACCTCATTGTCTGTTTTGCACAAACATGGTAGTCATAATTTTCACAAGTGATAAGTAATATGTTGATAGGGGAAAGTGTTATGATGTTAGGAATGGAAAAAGAACAGAACCCTTGGCAAGTCAGACCTCTTTTTTCTGTTAATTTGGAAACTAAATTGATAGCTCTACTTTCAGGATTGATGTGACATGATGTGGAGCTTAAGAATTGAAACCTCCTCAAATCAATCTTAGTTTCTGTCCTTAAACTTTATGGTTTTTATTCTTTTTTAAATGTTGCAGAGGCACCTGGGTGGCTTAGTTGTTTAAATGTCTGATTCTTGCTTCCAGCTCAGGTCATGATCTCAGGGTCGTGGAATGGAGCAGTGAGTCTATGGAAGAGTCTCTCTCTCCCTCTGCCCTCCCCCCCAAATAAATAAATAAATCTTTAAAAAAGAGATTAAAATATATTGCATTAAAACTCGATTCAGAAATAGGCCTCTCTATTCAGAGAGGAGGCTCAACAACACTAACTATCAGGGAAATGCAAATCAAAACCAAAATGAGATATCACCTCACACCTGTTGGAATGGTTATTAGCGAAAATAACAAGTGTTGGCAAGGATGTGAAGGAAAGAGAATCCTCGTGCACTGTTGGTGGAAATGTGAATTGGTACAGTCACCATGGAGAGCAATCTAGAGACTTATTGGGTGACCATTTTGCAGTGTATACACATATCGAATCATTATGTTAGAAGTAGAATTACATATGATCTAGTATTTCAACTTCTGGGTATTCCTCTGAAGAAAACAAACTTGAAAAAATGTCTGTACCGCCATGTTTATCACATTATTTACAATACCCAAGATAGGAAACCACTGAAGTGTCCATGGATGAGTGAACAGAGAAAGAAGATGTGGTATGGATATACAATGGAGTATTATTGCACCATAAAAAATGAGGAAATTCTACCATTTGTGACAAGATGGACCTCAAGGGCATTGTGTTAAGTGAAAAGTCAGAGAGAGACAAATCATGTATTATCGCACTTGTACTTGTATGTGAAATCTATAAAGAACAACATCAACAAAACCCCATGTTCATAGATACAGAGAACAGATTGGTGGTCATTCCTGCAGGGAATGGGGGTGGGAGAGATGGGTTTAAGGGGTCAAAAGGTACAAATTTCCAGTTACAAAAAAAGACATGGGGATGTAATTTATAGCATGGTGATTATAGTTAATAATGTATAGTAAAAAGTTGCTAAGGGGGCATCTGGGTGGCTCAGTCAGTTAAGTGTCTGCCTTTGGCTCAGGTCATATCCCAGGGTCCTGGGATTGAGCCCCACGTCGGGGTCTCTGCTCAGTGGGGAGTCTGCTTCTCACCCTCTCTCTGTCCCTCCCTCTGCTCTTGCTCTCTCTTGCTCATTCTCTCTCTCCCTCAAGTAAATGAATAAAATCTTTTTTAAAAAAAAAAGTTGCTAAGAGTAGATCTTGAAAGTTCTCATCACAAGAAAAGGAATTTTGTAATGTGTTGGGATGGCTATTAACTAGACTTATTGGGTGACCATTTTGCAATGTCTACACATATCTAATCATTATGTTTTATACTTAAAACTAATATAATGTTATATGTATGTTGTACTTCAATTAAAAAAGAAAACTCTATCTTGATACTGAATTTTTGGCATATCCTTAAATTTTGCTCCTAAGATGATCACCTCACTTAACCTCCCTTTAGTCCTGCTATATGTCTGCTTGTCAACAGCCTTTGCAAAGAAACCGCCATATGGTGAATGGAGTTATCATTTACCAACTACTGTCTTCATTGGTTGAGGTCTCCCCACTGGAGGTGCTAAATTATTGGCATTTCTCTCTTTTTTTCTTTAAAGATTTTACTTATTTATTTGACACAGAGAGAGAGAGAGAAAGAGAGAGAGAGAGGGCACTAGCAGGGGGAAGGGAAGAACCTTGCTCAAACTCCCTGCTGAGCAAGGACCCTCCCACCATGTGGGCTCAATCTCAGGACCCCAGGATCATGACCCAAGATGAAGGCAAATGTTTGACTGAGCCACCCAGGTTCCCCTATTTTTTTGATTTTTTAAAAGATTTTAGATCAACCAAGAAATCAAAGAAGAACTGAAACACTTCATGGAAACCAAAGAGAATGAAGATACATCAATCCAAAACCTATGGGATACAGCAAAGGCCGTCCTAAGGGGGAAATTCATAGCCATCCAAGCCTCACTCAAAAAAATTGAAAAATCCCGAATATACCAACTCTCATTACACCTTAAAGAACTGGAAAATCAACAAAAAATTAAACCAACCCCCCACACAAGGCAGGAAATAATAAGGATTAGAGCAGAGATGAATGAATCAGAAACTAGAGATACAGTAGAACGCATCAACGAAACTAGAAGCTGGTTCTTTGAAAGAATCAATAAGATCGATAAACCATTGGCCAAACTAAC
>PITA01021462.1:0-32649 GCA_004023965.1 Spilogale gracilis
TTCCTATTTCTTATTCTTTGATCTTTTATACATATTTTACTCTTGTTTTGTATCAGGCTTGTAATTTTGTTCATTTGTTGGTTTCTTGGTTTGTTTCCTTGTCTTATTGTCAGATCAGGCTGCTTTTGTTCTCTCTCTCTCTCTTTTCATTTCTTTTTCTTTTTCTTTTTTTCTTTCCTTGTTCTTTTTTCCTTCTTATTCTTTGGAATCAAGTTTAGAGTTTTTTTGTCTTTATTTTTGTTCCTTTTCTTTTTGTCTCAAATCAGCTTTTTCCTTTTCATTTTTTTTCTTTTCCAAGTTAATCATAACAAACAAATCAAAGCACACCAGGTTAAAGATCCAAACACTCCCCACTACAAGAAAGGATGAACCAGTAGGAAAGAACAGCCAAAATGCAAGAACAGAGTATAGAATAGTAACATCAGAAACACTTCCTGAAGTTGTTGTTATTGTTTTTGTTGTTGTTTCACCTTTTTGTTCTTCCTTTATTTTCTGAACAAAATGGTGAGATGGAGAAATTCACCCCAAAAGAAAGACTAAGTGGTAGCACTCACTGCCAGGGATTTAATCAATACAGATATATGTAATATGTCTGAACTTTAACCTAAAATAATGATTTTTTAAAGATACCAGCTAAGTTTGAAAAAGGCATAGAAGACACTAGAGAATCCCTTACTGTACATATAAAAAAACTAAAATCTAGTCCAACCAAAATTAAAAATGCTATTACAGAGATGCAGTCCCATGTTGAGGCCATAAACATAAAGATAAACAAGTAGAAGAGTGAATCAGT
This sequence comes from Spilogale gracilis, assembly GCA_004023965.1. NCBI lineage: Eukaryota > Metazoa > Chordata > Mammalia > Carnivora > Mephitidae > Spilogale > Spilogale gracilis. Next base: position 794 of record PITA01021462.1, read on the forward strand.
GATATAAAAAAAAATTGATGAAAAATAAAGAAGAGGGAAAGATATCTATTATATCATGAAAGTAGACTGAGGGAATTCATTGATTCCATAAAGCAAAATAATATCTTTTTTATAGGAGTCCTAGAAGATGAGGAGCAGAGTAAAAGGAGCAGAAGTTTTATTTGAACAAATTAAACCTGAGAAATTCTCTAACTGGGAAGGAACAGTCATTCAAGTCCAGGAGGCAAAGAGAACCCTTCTCAAAATCAACAAAAATAAATCAACACTTGACTTTTTATAGTGAAACTTGAAAATTACAAGGATAAAGAGAAAATCCTGAAAGCATCTCAGTACAAGCAGTCCTGAACCTACAGGGATGGAAAGATAAGTTTGGCAGCACACCTGTCCACAGAAACCTGAACATCCAGGAGGGCTGACATGACAAATTCAATGTGCTGAATGAGAAAAATATGCAGCCAAGAATGCTTTACCCAGCAAGACTGTTACTCAGAATAGAAGGAGAAATCAGGAGTTTCCAGGACGAAACAAAAACCACAGGAATTCATGAACAATAAACCAGCCCTGCAAGAAATATTAAAGGGGATCATTTGAGCAAATAGAGACCCCAAAAGTAACAAAAACCAGAAGGGAAAAGACAATCTACAGGAACAGCAACTTTATAGGTAATGCAATGGCACTAAACTTCATATTTTCAATAATTACTCTAAATGCAAATGGACTAAATGCTCTAATCAAGAGACATAGGGTATCAGGATAGAAAAAAATAAATTAATAGGGTGCCTGGGTGACTTAGAGGGTTAAGCCTCTGCCTTCAGCTCAGGTCACAATCTCAGGGTCCTGAGCCCGAGTCCCATATCAGGCTCTCTGCTCGGTGGGAAGCCTGCTTCCCCCTCTTTCTCTGCCTGCCTCTCTGCCTATTTGTGATCTCTCTCTGTCAAATAAATAAAATCTTTTTTTAAGTAATTAATTAATTAAAATGTAAAAAATCAATATGTTACTTACAAGATTTATTTTATTTTTTTTATTTTTTTAATTTTTTTTATTTTTTTTACAAGATTTATTTTAAACCCAAAGATAAATGGGGAACAATTTATCATGCTAATGGACATCAAAAGAAAGCTGGACTAGACATCCTTATACCAGACAAACTAGATTTTAAACTAAAGACTGTAATAAAATGTGAAGAACATTGTATCATAATAAAGGGGTCTATACAATAAGAAGATCTAACAACTGTAAAAATTTTGCCCCTAACATGGAGCAGCCAAATATATAATAATAATGGTAGGGGACATTAACCCTTCACTACATCAATGGAGAGATCATCTAAGCAGAAGATCAACAAGGAAACAATGGCTTTGAATGACAAATTGTAACAGAGGAACTTCATAGATATTTTCAGAGCATTTCATCCTAAAGCAGTAGAATACACATTCTTTTCAAATGCATATGGAGAATTATCCAGAATAGATCACATCCTGGATCACAAATCAGGCCTCAATTGGTACCAAAAGATTGAAATCATCCCATGCATATTTTTATACCACAATGCTATGAAACTTGAAGTCAACCACAAGAAGAAATTTGTAAGGATCACAAATACAAGGAGGTTAAAAAACATCCTATTAAAGAATGAATGAGTCATCCCAGAAATTAAATAATTAAAGAAAAATACATGGAAGCAAATGAAAACGAAAATACAACAGTTCAAAATCTTTAGGATGCAGCAAAGGAAACCCTAAGAAGGAATAATATAGCAATATAGGCCTTCCTCAAGAAACAAGTAAAGTCCCAAATACTAACCTTACACCTAAAGGAGCTGGAAAAAGCAAAGCAAACAATATCTAAATACAACAGGAAGGAGAAATAATAAAGATTAGAGCATAAATCAATGATACAGAAATTTAAAAAAATACTAGAACAGATCAATGAAACTCAGAGCTGGTTCTTTGAAAGAAGTAATAAGATTGATAAACCTTATTTATTTTTAAGGTTTTTAAACTTAAAAATTTAAGGGAACACAATTAATAAAATCATGAATGAAAGAGGATACACACAAAAAAAATTATAAGAGAACAGTATGAGCAATTATATGCCAACAAATTAGGCAATCTGGAAGAAATGGATGTGTTCCTGGAAATATATAGACCACCAAAACTGAAACAGGAGGAAATAGAAAACCTAAGAAGACCCAAAACCAACAAAGAAATTGAAGCAATAAAAAAAAAAAATCTCCCAACAAGCAACAGTCCAGGACCAGATTCCTTTCCAGGACAATTCTACCAAATAGTTAAAGAAGAATTGATACCTATTAATACCTGAAAAGGACTCCTCACTGTGACCAAGTGGGATTTATTCCTTGGCTGCAAGGTAGTTCAACATCTGCAAATCAATATGATATACCATGTTATAAAAGAAAGGACAGGAACACATGATCCTCTCAGTAGATGCAGAAAAAGATTTTGAAAAAATATAGCATTCTTTCTTGATAAAAACCCTTTACCATGGATGAATAGAGGGAACATACCCCAATATCATGAAAACCATACATGAAAGACATACAGAGAATATCATCCTCAATGGAGGAACACTAAGCTTTTCCCCTAAAGTCAGGACAATGATGGGGAAGTCCACTCTCTCCACTGTTGTTTAACATAGTGATGAATGTCCTTGCCTCAGTAATCAGACAACAAAAAGAAATAAAAGTCATCCAAATTGGTAAAGAAGATGTCAAGCTTTCACTCTTCACAGAAGATATGATACTCTATGTAGAAAACTCAAAGGACTTTGTCAAAAAAATGCTGGAACTGATACAGGAATTCAGCAAATTTGCAGGTGTAAAGTTAATGCACAGAAGTCAGTTGCATTTCTAAGTACTAATCATGAGACAGAAGAAAGAGAAATCAAGGTATCAATTCCATTTACAGTTATGCCCAAAACCATAAGACACCTAGGAAAAGCCCTAAGCAAAGAGATAAAAGATTTCTAAAATCTATAGAACATATATGAAAGAAATTGGGGAATACACAAAAAAATAGAAAAGCTTTCCATGCTCTTGGATTGAAAGAATGAATATTGTTAAAATGTCTATGCTACCCAGAGCAATCTACACATTCAATGCAATCCATATCAAAATGCATTAGAATTTTTCACAAAGCTATAAAAAACAACTCTAAATTTTCTATGGAACCACAAAGATCCCAAATAGTCAAAGGAATGGTAAAAAAGAAAACCAAAGCTGGAGGCATCACAATTCCAGACTTCAAATCGTATCACAAAGCTGTACTCATCAAGACAGTCTGATACCCACATAAAAACGGGTGCATAGATCAATGGAACAGAATAGAAAACCCAGAAATGGATGCTTAACTCTGTGGTCAACTAATCCTTGACAACATGGGAAAGAATATCCAATGGAAAAAAAAATAGTTTCTTCAACAAATGGTATTGGGGAAAATTGGACAGCCGCATGCAAAAGAATGAAACTGGAACATTTTCTTACACTATACACAAAAATAGACTTAAAATGGATTAATGTTCTAAATGTAAGGAAGGAATCCATCAAAATCCTAGAAGAGAGCAAAGGCAGAAACCACAGTGACCTCAGCTGCACCAATCTTGCTATAGACATGTCTCCAAAGGCAAGCTAAAATGAACTGCTGTGAGTTCATCAAGATAAAAAGCTTTTGCACAGCAAAGGAAACATCTGTTAACAAAAGTAAAGGCAACCTATAGAATGAGAGAAGATATTTTCAAATGTCTTCTCAGATAAAGGTCTGGTATCCAAAATCTATAAAGCACTTACTGAATTAACACCTATGAAACAAATAATCCAGTCAAGAAGGGGCAGAAGACATGAACAGACATTTCTCCAAAAAAGACTAAACAAATGCCTAACAGACATATGAAAAAATGTTCAACTTCACTGAGCATCAGGGAAATAAAAATAAAAACTGCAATGAGATACCACCTCAAACCTGTCAGAACGGCTAAAATGAACAACCCAGGAAACAACAGATGTTGGCAAAGGTGCAGGAAAAAAGGAACCTTCTTATACTGTTGGTGAGTACATAAGCTGGTGCAGCCACTCTGGAAAACAGTATGGAGGTTCCTCAAAACTGTTTTCAACTTTCAACTTTCAACAAGTTGAAAATAGAGCGACCCTATGACCCAGCGATTGCACTACTGGGTATTTACCCCAAAGATACAAATGTAGTGATCTGAAAGGGCATGTGTACCCTAATGTTTATAGCAGCAATGTCCACAATAGTCAAAATGTGGAAAGAACACAGATGTCTGTGAACAGATGAATGGATAAAGAAGATGTGTAACATATATAATGTAGAATACTACTTAGCCATCAAAAAGAATGAAATCTTGCCATTTGCAATGATGTGGTTGGAATTAAAGGATATTAGGTTAAGAAAATAAGCCAGTAAGAGGAAGACAAATACCATATAATTCCACTCACATGTGGAATTTAAGAAACAAAACAGAAAAGCATAAGAGAAAGGAAGAAAAAATAAAACAAGATTAAAACAGAGAAGGGGACAAACCATAAGGAACTCTAAACTATAGAAAATAAACCTAGGGTTGCTGGAAGGGAGGTGGGTGGAGAGATTGGGTAATAAGGTGATGGGCATTAAGGAGAACTCCCGATGTAATGTGCTCTGATGTTATAGCAATTGTTGAATCATAAAATTCTACTCCTGAAATTAATAATACACTCTTATGATAGCTAAATTAAATTGAAATTGAAAAAAATTAAAAAAGAATATACCAAGACAAATATGTATCTTCCTTTTAACATGCTAGCTAATTACATTAATATATTTGCAATATTAACTAATAACAATGAGAAAATGGACTTATCAAGAATAGTATTGGGGGAATAGGAAAGGTGGAGGAGGTATAAGGGACCCTGCTTCAACAGGTCCCCTGAGTTTAGCTGTATATCTACCAAACCATTCTAAACACCCACCAAAATCAGCCTGAGATATAAGAATATATATCTGGATCTCTACAGACAGAAAAACTCTATCAGTCAAGAAGTAAGAAAGGCAGAGTCATGAATCTGTGGGCAGATATCAGAAGATAAACAGAAGGGTAAGGGAGCCTCCATAATCTGGTACCTGAAAAGTACCTGTTGACATGATACTTTCTGTGGAAAACCCAAAAGACTCCACCCCCAAATTACTAGAACTCATACAGCAATTCAGTAATGTGGTAGGATACAAAATCAATGCACAGATATCATTTGCATTTATATACACTAACAATGTAATGGTAGAAATAGAAATTAATGGATCAATTCCATTTACAGTAGCACCAAAACTCAGGATATCTAGGAATGAATGTAACCAAGGAGGAAAGGGATCTATACTCTAGAAACTATAGAACACTTATGAAAGAAATGGAGTAAGACACAAAGAGATGGAAAACCATACCATGCTCTTAGATTGGAAGAATAAACATTGTGAAAATGTCTATGCTGTCCAGAGCAATCCACACTTTCAATACCATCCCTATTAAAATGCCACTGGTATTTGTCAATGAGCTGGAACAAACAATCCTAAAATTTGTATGGAACCAGAAAAAATCCGGAACCTCCAAGGAAATGTTAAAAAGAAAAACAAAAGTAGGGGCATCATGTTGTCTCACATGGAGGGCTTTCATCCATTTTGAGTTTACCTTTGTGTATGGTGTAAGATAATGGTCCATTTTTATTCTTCTGTATGTAGCTGTGCAACTTTCCCAGCACCATTTATTGAAGACTGTCTTTTTGCCATTGGCGAGTATTTCCTAATTTGTTGAAGATTAGTTACTTGGCCATAGGGTTGAGGGTCCATTTCTGGGTTCTCTATTCTCTTCCATTGATCTATGTGTCTGTTTTTGTGTCAGTACCATGCTGTCTTGGTGATCACAGCTTTGTAATAGAGCTTGAAATCAGGCCTTGTGATGTCCTCAGCTTTGTTTGTTTGTTTGTTTGTTTGTTTGTTTGTTTGTTTTCAACATTTCCTTGGAGAGTCAGGGTCTTTTCTGGTCACATGCAAATTTTAGGATTTTTTATCCCAACACTTTGAAAAATTTCATTGGTATTTTGAACAGGACGTCATAGAAAGTACAGATTGCTCTGGACAGCATAGACATTCCTTAAAAACCATCCATGAAAAGTCCACAGTGAATACCATTTTCAATGAGGAAAAGCTGAGAGCTTTTCCCTTAAGGTCAGGATCATGACAAGGATGCCCACTCTCACCACTATTGTTCAACATAATACTAGAAGTTCTAGCATCAGCAGTTAGACAACAAAAAGAAATAAAAGTATTCAAATTGGCAAAGAAGTCAAACTCTCTTCACAGATGACATGATACTTTATGTGGAAAACCCAAAGACTCCGCCCCCAAATTATACCAAAACTCATAGAGCAATTCAGTAATGTGGCGGGATACAAAAATCAATGCACAGGGGCGCCTGGGTGGCTCAGTTGGTTGGGCGACTGCCTTCGGCTCAGGTCATGATCCTGGAGACCCGGGATCGAGTCCCACATCAGGCTCCCTGCTCGGCAGGAAGCCTGCTTCTCCCTCTCTCACTCCCCCTGCTTATGTTCCCTCTCTGGTTGTGTTTCTCTCTGTCAAATAAATAAAAAAAAATCTTTAAAAAAAATCAGTGCATAGAAATCAGTTGCATTTCTATACATTAACAATATACGTGTAGAAAGAGAAATTAGGGAATCTACTCCATTTACAATTGCACCAAAAACCATAAGCTACCTTGGAATAAACATAGTCAAAGAGGCAAATGATCTATACTCTAGAAACTACAGAATATTTATGAAAAAAATTGGAGAAGACACAAAAAGATGGAAAAACATTCTATGTTCATGGATCAGAAAAATAAGCATTGTTTGAAAAAAGTTTTTTATTGAAATACAGTGGACATGTAATATTGTGCAAATTTAACATGTGCAACATGTTAACTTGATACATTTATATATTGTAATATGATTACCATTGTAGTGACAATTAGCACCTATATCAACATTGCACGATGATTCTTGTTTTCTGAGTGGTTGGAATTATTACGATCTAGTTTCTTATCAAGTGATGGTTACAATATTGTTGTCTACACTCATTGTTCTGTTCATCATATTTTTAAGTCTTATTTACTGCTCATTGCAAATTTATACCCTTAAACAAAGGTACCCTTTACCCCCTTACCCCTAGTAATCATGATTTTAGTTTCTATACATTGGCTTTTTTAGATTCTACATAAAAGTAATATTACATACTACTTGTCTTTCACTCTCTGACTTGCTTCACTTAGTATAATAAGCTCAAGGTTTATATGTGTTGTTACAAATGGCAAGATACCCTTCTTCCTCATGACAATAATATTTCATTGCATATATATATATATTATTCAGTCATATATATAGATATATATATGAATAATGTTGCAATAAATATGGAAGTGCAAATATCTTTTCAAAACCCCGTTTTCATTCACTTTGAGCATATACTCATAAGTGGAATTACTGGATCATATGGTAGATCTATTTTTGTTATTTTTATTTTTTAATAATAATTTATTTTTTAGTGTTCCAAGATTCATGGTTTATTTTTTTTTAAAGATTATATTTATTTGACAGAGAGAAGCACAGCTAGAGAGGGAACACAAGCAGAGGGAGTGAGAGAGGGAGAAGCAGGCTTCCCGCCGAGCAGGCAGCCCGATGTGGGGCTCGATCCTGGGTCTCCGGGATCATGACCTGAGCCGAAGGCAGTCATTTAACCAACTGAGCCACCCAGGTGCCCCCAAGATTCGTTGTTTAATACGCCACACCAAGTGCTCCATGCAATTTGTGCCCTCAATACCCACTATTTTTAATTATTTGAGACAACTTCATATTGTTTTTCCATAGTGGTGAAAAAATTTACATCTTTCCTGAAAATGTATAAGTATCCCCTATTCTCCATATCCTTGCCAGCACTTATCTCTTATATTCCTGATCGTAGCCATTTTAACAAGTTTGAAGTGATATCTCATTGTGGTTTTGATTTGCATTTCCCTTATGATTACTGATGTGTATTTTTTTCATGCACTTCTTGGCTATCTCAACGTTTTCTTTGGGGAAAAATGTCTATTGTTCCTTTGGCCATTTTTATTGGATTTTTTATATTGTTGTAAGAGTACTTTATATATTTTGGATTTTAATCCTTTATCTGATATATAGTTTGCATTTTTTTTCCCATTCTGTAGGTTGCCTTTTCATCTTGTTATTTATTTTGCTGTGTGGAAGCTTTTAAGTTTGATGTAGTTTTTTGTTGATTTTTTTTCATTTTGTTTGTGCTTTTGGTGTTGTATTCAGAAAATCATTGTGAAGACCAATGTGAAAGAGCTTCCTTCCTACATTTCCTCCTGGGTATTTTATGGTATCAGGTTTTATTTTTAAGTCTTGATTCATTTTGGATCATATTTTCTGGGCAGTGTAAGAAGGGCTCTAATCTCATTGTTCTGCGTGTATCCATCCAGTTTTCCTGCTGTCATTCATGAAAACGATTTTCTAGGATATCCAGGTGTCATTTCTTTAGGAATCATTGTTTACAAAAAATAAAAATAAATAAAACCCTTTTAATGTATATACTGACGTCCTGAGTCTAGATATTTTTCTTGGACTTCACTAATCAGAGAAAGAATTCCTTTGATTATAGTTGAAATTCCCTTCCCCTGCCGCCCCTTCAGAGAAGCTATTTTTTTGCTTTCATTTTAGTCTCTTTATCCATCATCCCTTCTCTTGTCGATCACATCTGTCTGTCCACATTTTATGCATTCTACCAAGGTCTCTCGATTGTCCTTCCCTCATTCGAGTGATTTCACTTTCTGCAGTTCTATGTATGTGCTTTATGAAAGGTCCTTCTCAGCCCTGCTATTAAATCTTTATTTCAACTAAGTCATTTTTAATCTCATTGCAATGCCTTTACATCATACCCTATTGTCTTCTTGTACCCCCTGCTATCATTTTATCTCACTTTTTCTTCTCCTTGTCACTTTCTGTTCCAGGCTTATAGCCATATACATTTAAATGTTTGTTTTCTGAACAAGGAAACACCCTCCAATGTATGCTCTTCATGTGCATATCCATGACATCTCATTTCCCTACACTTGAAGTGTTTTCTTGGGGGAAGGATGCTGTAGACAATATTATATTTTTCTCTATTTACTCATCTTCTGAGGAATGTCGAGTTAACCTACTTTCTCCAAATGGTGGAAGCTGCCTTGCTTCTTTTCAGCTCTTACCAGCAGATCAGACGGAGAACAAGTTGGCAGGCAATTCACCCAGAGGCTGGGATCATTCTGATATCAGATATCCACCCATGCCCACTGCATGTTTTAACACTCTCAAAGGAATGCAGGATAATCTTAACTTCCCACACACCCGAGTTCATGGGCATGTCCTTTTACTTCCCTGACCAGGACGGATTGTTCATGGACACAACACTTTCAACATCCCATGTGCCCCCACAAGGTACTGTTTGCCCATTACACCACATTTTGTCTGTGGGAGGCTGTACTTTCTGAGTGGATATATTGAGAAAAGCACTTACACAAGGAAGATAATCTGTGTTGCGTTTTGCTGTCTCAGCTCCGCATCCTCTGAGCTCAGAGCGGGCTGTGGAACATACAGTATCCCCCAGAGGCCCCCTTCTGCGTGGGCAAACAGCATGTCCACCGAGACAAATCACAAACAGGTAACCAAAGCTTCTCTTTATCCAATCAATATTATTTTATATTTTGGTGGAAATTCCTCCCAAATTTTGGAAGTTTGTTTTGTTTTATCAACCTTTGTTTTATATTTTTCTGTTTTTATTGGTTTCCTATCAGGAATATGAAGGGAAATGCCTTTAAAGGCCACATCCTGGGAAATACAATAACAATGAAAACTTTCCTTCCTCCGTTAGAACCTGAAGGAACGCCAGCACTTCAGCAGAATATCCTAAGAACCCTGAGTCTGTTGCTTCTCTTCCTGTGTCTGCCTCATCCCAACCATCAGGCAGCACTCCAAATTTGGTGCTTCTTTCAAAAATTTACTTTTCTCTCTTGGATGCCAGGTAAGAGGTTTCCCTTTGGTTCTTGCCCAGAAAAATGCATAGATATGATCAACCACTCTTATGGGATGACAATAATATTCCTGGTCTTTTTAGACCTGGGGGGGGGGGTCAGCCACTTTGCCTCTTCTTTCTCATCTCTTCAAAGGGGCTTTTTTTTGTCAGCTCTATCAGCCACAAATGGGCTCCAGGATTCAATAGTATGAGCTCAAGTTATAAAATAGAATTCTCCAACTTAGCATTATATTATTTGTTACTGGAGTAACAAAGATGATGATCCAGACCCCTTGCCTGAAATTGCTTAGTATTTGGAAGGGAGGATTCAAATTGTTACAACCTAAATGAAGGTGTGTGTTATAGGGCACCTGGGTGGCTCAGTGGGTTAAACCTCTGCCTTCAGCTCAGGTCATGATCTCAGGGTCCTGGGATTGAGGCCCACATCGGGCTCTCTGCTCAGCAGGGAGCCTGCTTCCTCCTCTCTCTCTGCCTGCCTCTCTGCCTACTTGTGATCTCTCTGTGTCAAATAAATAAATAAAATCTTAAAAAAAAAGATGTATGTTATAAATTATAAGCCACATACTCTGCAATTTCCAGAGGACTTCACTGAACATATTTGCTTAATATATAAATTTGCTCTTCTGCTTAATATCTTTTTTGACGATTCTCACACAGCTAGTTCTGATAAATTTTTATGTATGCTCAAGTGATACCATCTTTCTATATAAAAACCCAATTTGAACTTGGGAGGAAAAAATTGAAACACCTTAATTACAGAGATTCATTATTTTTTTTAACCTGAGAAAGATTAACTTTTTCTATCATTTACAATTTAACTCCCCTAGCAACCTCCTTTACAAGCTGGATCCATGTACCTTTATGAAGCCTGCTCAGTGTACAGCATTAAAAGTCCTCTGGACAGAGAGTATTAGCTGAGATAGAGATCTATCTTCCATGCTGGAGTATGAACTGGATTCTATGATGAAACACATTACTTTTACTCTTCAATTTTTAAAAGTAGAAATGAAATTACTCTGTTGGGGGAGGGGTGTCATTTAATGCCAGGGTTGGCAGCAACAAGAGAATTCCCAACAGTACCTATTATAGATAAGCAGTGTCAATCAAGGTAAATATTTTAAAGAAAAGTGGCTGCAAGAGTGGCACAGAATGAAATTATGTATGGCATCCTACTAGTGTCATAATGTGGCCACTAAGGGGCAGCATTGCCCGTGTGAGTAATTCAGAAGGGAAATTTCAGAACAATGCTCACAGCAATTATTATTAAGTCACATTAATTTTCCCTTTAATATTACAAACAGGAAATGAAGTTCATTTTTCAGTTTTCTTGCCAGCTGAAAGATCCAATTAAAATTGAAAGGGGAAATTGATTTTTCTTTGAGTTCAATTAAATCTTTCATTTGGTTAGTCAGAGCTGAGGGCAGAAAAATGGACTAGCCTAGAATTTTATTGTCTTGGGAAATTACTGGAGCGGGCTTCTAGTTGCTCCTGGTTTCTGGAGCACCGTCATGAATTTATCTCTGGCTGTAATATTATTTAGAAATGTCTGTGATTCAGGTAGAGTCCAGCCCCAATCTGACCCCCACCACCAGACACACTTTCTCAAACCAAAATACAACTAAGGCCCTTGTTATTTCATCTGGTTTATTTTTAAAAATTGAAAAAAAAATAATTACTAAACTATCTCAAAAGAAAAATGTGCCAAATATTCAAAAATGAGATGAAATGTGTACCAGGTTCATGGTTCATGAGCATGACACTTGTCACAATGCAGGAGAAATCCTCTGTGCCCCCTGTTCCCTCATAACTCTGAGTAGTGGCCCCTCTACCCTTTGCTTCAAACCACCCTTCACACCATTGCCAGAGAAGTTCATATTTGAAAACATGAATCTGATCACATGTTTGCCCTACTTAAAATCATTCACATCTCTTGATTGCCTTTAAGACAGTTAAGAATCTGACACACAGGAAGCCTCATCTTTCCACTTCCGGTGGCCCCTGCCGTATGGGACACAGCATTCTGCACACACTACACATTGCATATGGCTCATATCCACTCTACCCTGACTAGCTACTCAACCATCACTCCAGTACAGGGTTCTCCACCTCAGAGCTATGGACATGTTGGACCGGATCATTTTTGTCACAGGGCTGTCAAGGCATTGTAGGACATGGCCTCAACCAACTAGCTGCCAGTTATACCCTTTAGTCATAAAAAAATGTCTCAGGATATTGCCAAATGTCCCATGGGAGGCAAATCACCTGTAGTTTGAATAACGGAGCTTAGGTTAAGTGATACTTCCTTTGAAATTTTTTCTCCTATCCCTCTACCCATGTGCCTTCTACTTACATTTCTATATTATAATTGTATCTCTACTTATCTACCTCCCCATAGGAGCACCACCACGCCCTCAGAAGAACTCATCACACTCAACAGATGCACAACTAATGTGGATGGATGGATGGATGGATGGATGGATGGATGGATGGATGGATGGAAGAGGGTGTGCCTCAATGCATGGATGGTGGCACGGATGGATGGTTGCATGGATGGATGGTTGCATGGATGGATGGATGCATGGATGGATGGCTAAATGAATGGATAAAATGTCAGAATTTTGAAATTAAAGAACATCCCACTTATGTGGGATAATGAAAGTCCCAGGCTTCTGTCTCAAGAAGTTTCTCCTCAGACACAAAGTAGAAGTCATTGGTCACTCAGGACAAGAGTATGAAATGGGAATGGAGACAAATCCAGGCAATAGCCTCTCTAAAGCATAGAGCCTAGACCATTTTATCCTCTAAGCTAGGGAGTCATAGGACTCAAGACTGTGATCTTCCTTGAACTGGTTAAGAAAACAAAGAACTGCTGCCATGGCTACCGTAATTGAGAAAATTCAAGCTTTAGAGGAGAATCAGTCATTTAAATTATATTTTATTTTGCTAAAATATTATTTGTACTTAAAATATCTTTTCACTGTCCCAATATAGAAAATAATTTTTAATGACTCTTGGAACACTGAAAAAATAAAATAAATTATTATTCAAAAAAAAAAGAAAATAATTTTACATAATCTAGAAGAAAGCTTGAATTCTTCACATAATGTGCAGTTTTCGATGTTGACCCAGAGAACAGATCAACCCTACTTATGATGTCCTCAACACCTGCAACAAAGATCTTCAAGCAGTGAACTCAGTGTTGACTAGCCAGTGGATCCCCAGAGTGGGAGATCATGACCTGGGAGGTCAGCATTTCTTGGCAACCATGAACAATGACCTCAAAATGGAAGCTTTGTAGAACCTCCAAGCTTCTATACATTAAAAGAACACCATTTACTCATCCCAATAAGTAAAGTACTTCTAGGATTCCTCACCTTAGATCTTTGCATTTCCCAGTAGCTTTTATGTTCCTGGAAGCCTAGGCTTGAAGACTAACTTCAACTCCTTTTTAATTCACTTTTATCCTCACAGCTGACAATTTCCCTTCACAATCTATAATTTAGCTTATATATCTATATTTTAAGTTTCAAGTTCAGTTTTTGGTCTTCTCTCCTACCTCCACTTATTGACCATGGGGAAATGTTCCAGACTCTTGGCTTTAAGTGCCATTTACTCACTGATGACTTTAGACTTGTAACTCTCCTAATTCCAGGCTCTTGGTTCCCAAGTGCATACTCATTATTTCCACATTGATATATAATGGACATCTCACATTTAACATAGATAAAACCAGTCTTCCAGATGTGTTCCAGAAATCTGCTTCAACCACAGTCTTCCCCATATCAGCAAATCGCACTTTGTTTAAAATCCTGCTGTTCATGCACAGATATATTAAAGAGAACTTATATTCAAAAAGAAGAAGAGAATCAACAGCAACTGTAACTGAATTATTCCAAGGACTCACTTGGAGTCTAATTTCCACATAGAGAAGTAATAAAAACAAAAATTAATAAAAACTCCCCCTTGCTGTAAGAAATGTCTACAGTTTAACTCCAGCCATAGCCAATGAAAGGATCTGTATTCTTAGAAAAGCAATGAACTCTTCAGAGTACTTCTTGTGTTCTGGGCCTTGTTCTAAGTACTTTACATGCATTGAATTATGTATTATTATTACACTTTTTTACAGATGAAGAGGTTGAGGCCCAAAGAAGGCATATAACTTTCCCATAGCAGTACATGGCCGAAGGGCAATCTGGCTTCAGAGCCCACGCTCTTGCTCAGGCTCCTTTGCCCTCTGAATGTCAGGGCCTCTTTGTACACATGTCAAGACTTGTATGTAGTTGGGAGGACTTCTGAGGAGGAGTTTAGTCCAAATTGCACACAGCTTTCACCCGAGTTCAGTGCAATTGGGCAACCCTTAGGGCTATAGCTTTCCAATAGCTACTAACTGATATAGAGTCTTGGTCCAGTAACTTTAGAAGATGCAGCGTTAAGCAAAGGGACCTAGGGTTCTTGATACAAGACCTTCAGGGCATGGAAAATGCTAACATGCACACTGTGGGCATGGGAAACTGTTAGAGTTGGTAAGTCTTCCATGAATCAACTATAAAAAACCTTTCATTAAAGGGACCTGCCTTCTGGCCCAAACTAATCTGTTAAGAGACAAGAGGACTGTACCTTTTCATTCTTCTCATCCCAGGACACCAAAAATGCAAAAATATGGTTCTGAGGCAAAGCCAAACCTGGGACTTCCAGACCCATTAGTTCAAACTGTCTTATTGCCCCACCTTCTCCTTCCCCGAAATTAGTGTTTTCTCACCTTGTCATGGGTCATCTTCACCCAACCTTGAGTATAGTTTCTGAACAGACCAGAAAGATTTTCACCACTTCAGTCAAGGATTTAAGGGGGTGGGTGGTCTTCATTATGTAGCCACAGTTGTGTGTGTATGTGTGGGGTTTATTTTTAAATCTTTTTATTATGTTATGTTAGTCATCATACAGTACATGGATTATCCTCATGTTCCACTTTGCCTGATTGATTTTAACTTGAGTCATTCATTTTATGCATGATATTTTAATCATCAAAAAAACCTACAAATAAGGGTGCCTGGGTGGCTCAGTTGGTTAAGCGACTGCCTTCGGCTCAGGTCATGATCCTAGAGACCCAGGATTGAGTCCCACATTGGGCTCCCTGCTCATCAGGAAGCCTGCTTCTCCCTCTCTCACTCCCCCTGCTTGTGTTCCCTCTCTGTGTTTCTCTCTGTCAAATAAATAAAATTTAAAAAACCTACAAATAACAGAATATAAACACCACTTGCAAGTACCTTAAAACAAGCTTTTCTATCCATCTCTAGTATACTAAACAGCAAATTCAAGTGTGATGATTTCTATTCCATTTTCTTATTCTACTTCATAAGTAAATTCAATCCCAGAGACAATTTTACACATATTCTATAGGATTATTCCATGGCTTTTGGGAGTCAAAATATTATGCTTTACCTTGTGAAAAAGAACATCATTATCAACCACAATTGTTTGAAATTTATGTAACAAAAAATTTATCTCATAATCATCCATAAATTTAAAATTCATACATCCCTGGAAATGGGTAACTTCCAAGTAGTGTGTTAAGAATAAATAAATGAATAAACTCTCTTTACAAGGAAGGTAGGAGGGAATGGATGAAAGAGAGAAGGAAAGATATAGAAGAGAGTACATGGGCAAAGAGTGTCCTTCCAACCAAGACTTTGCCACCTTAAAAGACCTTTGATCACTCTAACCTCATGCCCACAAAAGAAAGGAACAGATGTTATGTCAGAAAGTCCCATAATACTCCCTTTGTATGGTGTGATAATATGCTGTGTGGTTAATTTTATGTGTCAGCTTGACTGGACTGCAGGATATCCAGAAATTTGGCCAAACATTATTCTGAGTATGTTCTGTTAGGGTATTTCTAAATGAGATTAATATTTGGATTGTTGGATTGAGTAAGAATTTCTGGTCCTCCTCAGTGTGATTGGGCTTCACCCAACTAGTTGAAGGCCTGACTAAAATAAAAAGGCTGCCCCTTCCATGAGTAAGGAGAAAATCCTCTTTCCTGATTTTCTTATGGCTAGGATATAGGTCTTTTCCTGCTTTCATACTCGAACTGAAATATCAGTTTTTCTTGGGTTTTTAATCTGTGAACTTTCAGACTGGAGTTTATACCATCAGCTCTCTATAGGTCTAGACTCTTGTTAGCCTCCATAACCATATGAGCCAATTCTACAAGAGGGGTAGGGAGAGGGAGTAAGAGGGGAAGTTTAGATAAGGTATACATAAATTTATGTATCTATATCTAGATCCTGTTGATTCCATTTTTCTGGGAAACTTTGGCTAGTATATAACCTTTTTGTTAATATACTGTCATGACTCACCAGACATCAGAAAACCATGACTCACAGGAATAATCTGAAAGGTAGTTAAGGAGAGCCTTTGGGGTATTAAAGGGCAATGTTCATGCAACTATTTATAGACAACTGGAAAAAAAAACATAAATATGTTTATGACTCAAGCAATATCTCTCTAATGTTATCTCTTAACAACCTGGTCATTTGAGGTAAAGAGTTGCATACCTCAAAGCTGTTTCTCACAAAGACAAGGAATTCCCAGGGCAGGGAATTTATTGTTTAAACTTATTGTTTTAAGTGTACCAAGAATCCAAGAACCTGAGGATAAAATTCAAGACACCTACACCGTTCATTGTAGACTGCCAATTCCACCAGAAGTCTAGTAAGAAATGATAGTTTTGCTCCCAAGCAAAAATGAGTTGGAACCAGGAAATCTTGTGCTATAAAATAATAACGTTCTCAAAAAGTCATGAAGGCATGTCAAAGGATATAGGAGACAGCTTGAAGGGGTTCCCAATGGGCAAATCTGGACAACTTGAGCATGAAAATGAATTATGCTCAAATGAATTATGCTCATGTATAGTCAGAAATTACAACTCATTGAATAAAATAAGCATCAATAGATTTATGTCATTAAAAATAAATAAACAAATGAGAAAAAGATGCTTGTCTTATAAGAAAATGAACAAATACAGATGACTGGATAAAGAAGTTGTGGTCTTTGGAGCACTGGGTGTGGAGCATAAACAATAAATCTTGAAACACTGAAAAAAAAAAGGAAGTTGTGGTCCAAATACACAAGGGAATATTGTGGAAAGGATGGAAGATCCACCATTTACATCAGCATTGATGGGACTGGAGGAGATTATGTTGTGTGAAATAAGCCAAGCAGAGAAAGTCAATTCTCATATGGTTTCACTTACTTGTGGAACATAAGGAATAGCATGGAGGACATTAGGAGAAGAAAGGAAAAAATGAATGGGGGTGTGTTTGGAGGAGGAGATGAGCCACGAGAGACTATGGACTCAGAAACAAACTGAGAGTTTTAGAGGGGAAGGAGTGGGTAAATGGATGAGCCTGGTGATGGGTATTAAGAAAGGCATGTCTTGCATGGAGCACTGGGTATTATATGCAAACAATCTTGGAAAACTACATCAGTAACCAATGATGTACTGTATGGTGACTAACATAACATAATAAAAAATTAAAGAATATTTTTAAAAAGCAGGAAAAATATGAACAAATAAATGTAGAATTAATAACAAAGTTTCATCAACAAAAGACACCAAAATTTTCTGGGTTAAAGTTTGATGATGGACTATTTACATAGTCTAAAGTTATATCCTTGCTGTTTATTTACCAATTACAAAGATGACAATGGTAACACTTCATCTGAGAAACATGGTAGTCATCATCATAACACATAATGGGTTAACATTGCCAAGGTGGAGACAGACCATCATCACACATCTCCTGAAGGATTGCAATGATAGCACATCACTTCTGGCATTTCTGCTTAAAAAAATGCATGATTTGATTCTAGTTGTGAGAGAAATAAATTTAAAAAGCATGTTGAGAGGGACGCCTGGGTGGCTCAGTTGGTTAAGCGACTGCCTTTGGCTCAGGTCATGATCCCAGAGACCCGGGATCAAGTCCCACATCGGGCTCCCTGCTCGGCGGGAAGCCTGCTTCTCCCTCTCTCACTCCCCTCTGCTTGTGTTCCCTCTCTGGCTGTGTTTCTCTCTGTCAAATAAATAAAATCTTTAAAAAAAAAAAAAAAGCATGTTGAGGACATTCTACAAAACAACCATCTTTATTTTAGCAACTGTTGAGGCAAGAAGTCTAGAGACTTTATTAACTATTATTGACATACTATTGATTTTGAGAGAGAATAACAAGATACATCAATTAAATGGAATGCATAGCAAAAAGGGATAGTTACAAAGGAAATCTGGGGGACAATTGATAAAATTTGAACATAAACTGTGAATTAGAAAATGGTATTATATCAACATTAAGTTATATGCTTTTATAATTATACTATGGTTATGCAAAAGATTATTTTTCTTCTTTAATAAAACACACTGAATTATTCAGTGACAAAGGGACACAGTGTCTCAAATTTCCTCTCAAACAGAGAGGTTACAAAAGCAACAAATTAAAGTATTAGGTGAATGTAAATAAAAACATATTGGAGCTTCTTGTTCTACTCTTGCAAAACCCCTATGAGTTTAAACTTATATCCAAACAAAGAAACAAATAAACCACTAAAACTGTAAATTAGGGCACGTGTCACATCCCAGAGATGTCAGGAGTAAATTCTATAAGAGGACAAGTTTGAAAACCTGAAAATGATCTATTTACTTGCTAGCCATAAAGAATATGGTGTATGGGCACCTGGGTGGCTCAGAGGGTTGAGCCTCTGCCTTTATCTCAGGATCCTGGGATCAAGTCCCACATCAGGCTCTCTGAACAGCGGGGAGCCTGCTTCTCCCTCTTTCTCTGCCTGATTCTCTACCTATTTGTGATCCCTCTATCTGCCAAATAAATGAATGAAATCTTAAAAAAAAAAAAAAAGAGTAACTCACTAAAATTTCTGCCTCAGGGAGAACAGAAAGGTGATCCAGCAGACAGTTCCCAAGCTCCAAGGCCACTCTTGTCAGCAGGTTCTCCCAGTGCATCTCCTTCTGCACAGTTACTCTCAGCAGGTGCAACATCCATCAGCTTGGCTCAGTACTGAGGTCTCAATCTCTGTTCTCCAGAGAGGGCTCTCTAGTGGTCATTCCCCAGTGGTAGTAGAGATACAGTGACCACAGTGTGGACTCCTACTTTTATAGATAGTGTTGAGGAAATCACCACCTTCTCAGGTGGTGCTCAGCCTTTTCCACAGATGGACTTCCTTAGCACCTACAATATGAATCAAGGCCCTTATTACAACTTCTAGGGTCAGTCTTATGGCAACACAAGGTGATCTTGTGCACTAGTCATGCACTACTGGGTAACAAGTTATCCTAAAACACGGAGACTTAAACATTCCAGATCTCAAAGAGCTATGGGTCAAGAATCCAAGAGTATCTTAGCTGGTGGGTTCTAGCTCAGGATCTCTCACAAGTCTGCAATCACATGTCATTTAGGGCTTCAGTCATCTAAGGCTGGACTGGGCCTAGAAGATCTTCCTATAAGTGCTCTTAGGTGACTATGGGCAGGAGGCCTCTATCCTTTTCCATGTGGCCTTTCCATGGCACAGCTCTCAGCTGAGTAGTTGGCTTTCCCAAGATAGAGTGATCTGAGACAGAGTGTGTGTCCCAGCCTTAGTGTCTCTCACCACCTAATATCAAAAGTACATGCCATCATTTCTTCCCTCTCAACTCTGGAACAATGTGGGAGGAAACTGTTTAGGGATATAAATATTAAGAAGCATACATCGCTGGGGACAATGATCTATATATCACAGTCTGACCTTGTTGATATCTCAGTATTTCACATTGCTCAGTTCTACAAAACAATATACCCCTTCCAAGACCCCCATAAAAAATGACCCCTTCCAACCCACCAATTTATTCTTTAAACTGTGCTAAGGTGGAGACAGATCATCTGTCTGTGCCCAGGTGCTGATGAAACTCACCCAGTGCAGTTTCTTTCAGTGTGTGAACTGAAGATGTGAGTTATCTGCCCCCACACACCTATAACATAACATGGAAAAGCATAGGGTAATCATCATCAGCACTTCTGTTCAGGAAAAAAAAGGAAGGAAGGAAGGAAGGAAGGAAGGAAGGAAGGAAGGAAGGAAGGAAGGAAGAGAGAGAGGGAGACAGAAAGAAGAAGAAGAAAGAAAGAAAGAAAGAAAGAAAGAAAGAAAGAAAGAAAGAAAGAAAGAAAGAAAGAAAGAAAGAAGAGAGAAAGAAGAAAGAAAAAGAGAGAAAGAGAAAGAAAGAATAAAGAGAGAGAAAGAATAGAAAGAAAGAATAGAAAGAAAGAAAGAAAGAAAGAAAGAAAGAAAGAAAGAAAGAAAGAAGGAAAGAAAGGAAAGAAAGAAGGAAAGAAAGAGGGAAAGAAAGAGGGAGAAGGAAGGAGTAGAACTTGTGGAGAGAAACAAACTACTGTGTATGGTACTACTCCATCCCAGTCAGTCTAAACAGAGTGTTTCATCTAATAGGATTCTTTCAAATTTTATGAACCTTGTTTGCTTTCTTCTTGATAGACAAAAATCTATCACACCTAAATCTAAATCACACCTAAAATCTATTTGAAATAAACATTTCTCCATTTGGGGCTTCTGTTGAGATGTAATATTCTATACTACTTAGAAATGCTTTTGTTTGATTAAGAGGGACTCTGAGAGAAACACACCGTTAATACCAATAAGATCTGAATGAAAAGAACTGATTTTAGTCTTCTTGATATTTTAATATTTTTCTCTGTGTGTATTTTTTATTACATTATTTTTATTTTTTCAATGTTTCAAGATTCATTGTGTGTACTCCACACTCAGTGCTCCATGCAATACGGACCCTCAATAACCAGCACTGGGCTCACTCATCACCCATCCGCCTCCTTTCCATGATCTTCAGTATGTTTCTAAGTCCAAAGTCTCTCATGTTTCTTCTCCCTCATTGATTAACCCCAATTCACTTTTCCTTTCCTTCTCCTACAGTCCTCCATATCATTCCTTATGCTCCACAAGTAAGTGAAACCATATGATAATTGACATTCTCTGTGTGACTTATTTCACTCAACATAATCTCCTCCAATCCGGTCCATGCTGCTACAAAAGCTGGGTTATTCGTCCTTTCTGATGGAGGATAATATTCCATTGTATATATGGACCACATATTCCTTATCCATTTGTCTCTTGAAGGGCATCTTGGCGATTGTGGCCATTGCTACAATGAACATTGAGGTATATATGGCAATTCTTTTCACCACATCTGTATTTTTAGGGTAAATACCTAGGAGTGCAATTGCAGGGTCATAGGGTAGCTCTATTTTTAATTGTTTAAGGAATCTCCACACTGTGTCACTTGTGAATATCTTATCCCATTCTGTGGATTGCCTCTTTGTTTTGTTGACTGCTTCTATACTGTGCAGAAGCTTTTTATTTTGATGAAGTCACAAAAAATCATTTTTCCTTTTGATCCCTTTGCCTTTGGAGACATGTCTTGAAAGAATTTGCTGTGGCTGATATCAAAGAAGTTACTGCCTATGTTCTCCTCTAGGATTTTGATAGATTCTTGCCTCATGATGAGGTCTTTCATGCATTTTGAGTTTATCTTTCTGTGTGGCATAAAAGAATGGTCTAGTTTCATTCTTCTCTATGTAGCTGTCCAATTTTCCCAGCACCATTTATTGAAGAGACTGTTTTTTTTCCTCCCCACTGGGTGTTTTTTCCTGCTTTGTCAAAGATTACTAGACCATAGATTTGAGTGTCCATAGCTGGACCTTCTGCTCTGTTCCATTGGTCTATGTGTCTGTTTTTGTGCCAGGATGATGCTGTCTTGATGATCACAGCTTTGTAAAAAAGCTTGAAATCAGGTAACGTGATGTTCCCAGCTTTGTTTTTCTTTTGAAATATTTCCTTAGCAATTTGGGGTCTTTTCTGGTTCCATATAAATTTTAAGATTTTTCATTCAAGCACTTTGTAAAATGTTGGATATAATTTTGATTGGAATGCCATTGAAAGTATAGATTGCTCTGGGCAGTATAGACATTTTAACAATGTCTATTCTTCCTATGGAGCATGGAATACTCCTCCATCTTTTTGTGTCTTTTTCAATTTCTTTCATGAGTGTTCTGTAGTTCTTTGAGTACGGATACTTAACTTCTCTCATTAGGTTTATTCCTAGGTATCTTATGCTTTTTGTGCTAGAATAAACTGAATCAATTCTCTGATTTCCTTTTTTATAGTTTCATTGTTAGTGTATAAGAACACAATTTATTTCTGTGTGTTGATTTTGTATCCTGCTGCATTACTGAATTGTTGAGTGAGTTCTAGTAGTTTGGAAGTAGAGTCTTTTGGGTTTTCCATATAAAGCATCAGGTCATCCACAAACAGAGAGAGTTTGACGACTTCTTTGCCAAATTGAATGCCTTTTTTTTTTCTTTTTGTTGTCTGATTACTGTTGCTAGGACTTTTAACACTATATTGAACAATAGTGGTGAGAGTGGGCAGCCTTGTCTTGTTCCTGATCTCAATGGGAAGGCTGTCAGTTTTTGCCCATTGAAAATTATATTCGCTGTGGGTTTTCTGTATATATATTATGAGGTTGAGGAATAGTCCCTCTCTCCCTATACTTTGATGTGTTTTAGTCAGGAATAGATGTTGTATTTTGTCAAGTGCTTTTTCTACATCAATTGAAAGGATCATGTGGTTCTTCTCTCTTCTCTTATTGATTTGTTCTATCACATTAATTTGCAAATGTTGAATCACCCTTGCATCTCACGGATAAATCCCACCTGGTCATGCTGGATAATCTTTTTAATGTACTGTCGGATCCTATTAGCTAGGATCTTGTTAAGAATTTTGGCATTGGGGCATCTGGGTGGCTCAGAGGGTTAGGCCTTTGCCTTTGGCTCAGGTCATGATTTCAGGGTCCTGGGATTGAGGCCCATATTGGGCTCTCTGCTTGGCAGGGAGCCTGCTTACTCCTTCTCTCTGCCTATCTGTTATCTCTCTCTCTCTCTCTCTCTCTCTCTCTCTTTCTCTCTCTCTCTCTCTCTCTCTCTCTCTCTTTCTCTCTCTCTCTCTCTCCTCTCTCTCTCTGTCAAATAAATAAATAAAATCTAAAAAAAAGAAAAAAAAGATTTTTTTTTCTGAAATTCTCCTTTTTGATGGGATCTTTGCCTGGTTTGGGATTTAAGTAATGCTGGATTCATAGACAGAGTCTGGAAGTTTTCCTTCTGTTTCTATTTTTTGAAATCGCTTCAGGAGAATACATACTATTTCTTCTTTGAATTTTTGGTAGAATTCCCCAAGGATTCTATCAGGTCCTGGGCTCTTGTGGTTTTTTTGGAGGGTTTTTATCATTGCCTCAGTCTCATTAATAAATATTGGTGTATTCAAGTTGTCAATTTCTTCCTGTTTTAGTCTTAGAAGTTTATAGGTTTCCCAGAATGCATCCATATCTTCTAGATTGTTTAACATACTCGCATACAACTGTTGATAGTAATTTCTGGTGATTGTTTCTCTTTCTTTGGTGTTCGTTGTGATCTCTCTCCTTTCATTCAAAATTCAATTAATTTAGGTCCTCCCCTTTTCTTTTGGATTAGTTTGGCCAATGGCTTGTCAATCTTATTAATTATTTCAAAGAACCAGCTTCCGGTTTTATTGATGTGTTCTACTATATCTCTCATATCTAATTCATTGATCTCTGTTCTAATCATAATTATTTTCCTTCTTGTGTGTGGGGTTGGCTTAATATTTTGTTGATTTTCCAGTTGTTTAAGGTATAAAGAGAGTTGGTGTATTCAAGATCCTTCAATTTTTTTGAGTGAGGCTTGGATGGCTATGTATTTCCCCCTTAGGACTGCCTTTGTCATATCTCATAGGTTTCCGATCAATGTATCTTCATTCTCATTGGTTTCCATGAAATGTTTAAATTCTTCTTGAATTTCATGGTTGATCCAAACATTCCTGAGCAGGATAGTCTTTAGCCTCCAATTGGTTGAATTCGTTCTAAACTTTTTGTTGTGGTTGAGTTCCAGTCAAGTCATTGTGGTCAGAGAATATTCAGGGAATAATGTCAATCATTTGCTATCGGTTGAGCCCTGATTTGTGACCTAATATGTGGTCTTTTCTTGAGAAAGTTCCATGTGCACTCTAGAATAATGAGTATTCTGCTGTTTTAAGGTGGAATGTTCTGAATATATCTATGAGATCCATCTGGTCCAATGTGCTCATTCAAAGCCCTTGTTTCTTTGTTGATTTTATGATCTGTCCATTGCTGAGAGTGGTGTGTTAAAATCTCCTATAATTAATGTATTCATATCAATATGACTCTCAATTTTGCTTAACCATTGGCTTAGGAAGTTGGGTGCCCTCATGTTGGGGTCATAAATATTTACAATTGTTAGATCTTCATGGTGAATAAACCCTTTAAGAATGATATAGTGTCCTTCTGTATCTTTGACTAGTCTTTAGATTAAAATCTAATATTTTTTTTTTTTGATTTGAGAATCACTACCCCAGCTTTCTTTTGAGGTTCTTTGGCATGGAAGATGGTTCTCCATCCCCTAACTTTCAGTCTGGATGTATCTTTAGATTCAAAATGTGTCTCTTGTAGACAGCATATGGACATATCCTGTCATTTTATCCAGTCTGCAACCCTGTGCAATTTTATTGGAGCATTTAAGTGATTCACATTGAGAGTGATTATTGAAAGATATATTTTTATTGACATCATGTTGCCTGTGAAGCTCTTGTTTTTATAGATTACCTCTGAAAATTTCTGTTCTCTGTTCCTCTTTGGTTCTTTGCTCTTTTATAGAACCCCCCTTAATATTTCTTGTAGTGCTGGCTTGGTGGTCACATAATCTTTTAGTCCTTGCTGGTCCTGGAACTCTTTATCTCTCCTTCCATTCTGAAGGTCAGCTTTACCGGGTACATTATCCTTGGTTGCACAATTTTTTCATTTAATTCCCTGAATATGTCTTGTTAACCCTTTCTGGTTTGTGAGGTTTCTGTGGACATGTCTGACATTATTCTGATGGTCTTCCCTCTATACATAAGGGATCTCTTACCCCTAGCTGCCCTTAAGACGTATTCTTTGAATTTATGATTTGTGAATTTCACAAGTATGTGCCTGGAGGTTTTTCTAGCCTTGTTGATCTGGGGGATGTCCTCTTCACCTCTAAGACAGGAACACTTGTTTCATAACCCAGATTAGGGAAATTTTGTTACAGGATTTGTTCAACTATATCTTCTAGTCTCCTCTCTCTCTCTCTACCCCCTCAGGAATCACAATAATTCTGATATTGGAGCATTTCATGACATCATTTATTTCCCTAATTCTATTTTCATAGGATTTTTAGCTGTTTGTTCCAAGACTTCTGCTCCTCCTCCTTCTCAATCAATCTGTCTTCTAGATCACAAATGCGATCTTCAGCTTCACTTACCCTAGCTATTAGTGTATTTAAATTAGATTGGTTATCATTGATATTATTGTTAACATCTGCCAGTTCAGCTTTCACTTTTGTCTTTGGAGGTTCTATCTTTCCACTAATATTCTTTTTCTAATATAATCATTGCATGGGGGATTGCTACCCTCAATTCCATTTCTGTCATTTTGTTTATGTCCATATACAGTAGTTCTGTGACAGTGTTTGCAGTTTCTGAGTTTATATTCTGTTTGGCATTCCTCTTCCAAGTCATATTGGTGAAGGGTGTTTGAGGAGATGTATAGCTGAATATATCAACTACTATCCGGGTAAGGGCCCATTGGAAGGTTTCAGAGCAATTAGAGGGCACCACCAAAAAAGAAGAAGAAGGAAAAAAAGAGAGAGAGAAAGAAAGAGAGCAAGAAATAACCTGGCCAAATGGACCCCAATGGTAAGATTTTATATGGCACAAAAAACAAAAAGAATAAATAAAAAGTGTTAAAAGTAAAAGAAAAGGGGATAAAGCAAAAAGCAAAACCCACCCAAACAACCCCTAGGAATAATAATTATATAGTACAAAGACAAAATGAAATACACAGAAACACTGAAAGAAGAATAAGAAGGGAAGGTGAGTACAAACCCTCATGGGTGAGGAAGGTATTTCAGTTCCTCCTGGGTGTATCTTGTTATTATTGTTAGAGGACTCAACTTTCCAGAGTTATAGGGAAATTAAAACTGGTTTATATATAGGGGTAGTATTGAATATGAATGAAGGATTACCTTGAAGTTTATATCTATATGTATATTTTTTAAAAACAAATAAACACAGGTATATGTATGAAAAAAGTTCAAGTTAAAAAGTTATTACAGAATGTTGTATTAAATATCAAGGTGTAATAATAACTGGATTAAAAATAAAAGAACAAGAATTGTGAGAACGAATTTAAATTTAAAAAAATACTTAAAAATAAAATTAAAGGAAGTTAAAAAATTAAATGAAAAGCTGTATCCATAAAATACACAGACTTTGTGGTAGTACAGTGAGATTAACATATTGTTTTTTCCCTGATGTTGGGGTCTTACAGTCTTATGGAGACCCTTGGTGGTTGTCCTCTTGTTCTTCTGGCTTGGCTTCTGGGGGAGGGGTCTGCCACTTTGTGTTTCAGTCAATCTAGGCTGAGTCATCTTGCCCCCACATCCGAGGGCTGGGCTCTATGAAAACTGGTTTCTCAGGCTTTTATTCTCTGTAGTTTTTTGTTCTTTTGTGCCCTTTTGCAGCTTTTGTAACAGTCAGAACAAAGTAAGCATTCCACACCCAGACCTCCGTCTCAGAGGGAAGATTCAGTCCACTCCCCTCTGGATGGTCTAGGACACACAGACACCCACTTTGCACTCTCTCCTGTACTCCTCCACCTCTCACAAGTAGCATGCACCCCCAGTTGCCAGCCAGAATGGCACTTGAAGCCCCTGCTTGTCCCTTAACCCCTGTGCCACAGAAACCGCGAGTGATATTGGTTTGTGTGAGCCCATCGCTGTGGGGATCATGATCTGGATCCCACACCCATGATGGGTGCTCTCAGACCTGGTGGTCCAGCATATTACATTTAAGTCTGCGGGAGGAGTGGCCTCTGGAGCAGGTGGCAGTGAACCCAGGCAAGTGGCTGAAAGTCATGGTTTTAGGGACTCCCCCATTGCTGGGTTCACACAGGCACTGGGGAGCACCATCCACCATTGTTCTGGAATAGATTTTGAAGTCCCTGCCAGTGGCTGTCAGATTCCTCTAGTTGCTTAAGACCCCCTCTTTTTTTTTTTTTCAGTCCTTTTAACCAGACTGCAAGTTGATGCTGGTCCCCAGGAAAACTTTCATATTGGGGTATTACTTCCCCATGGGTCACTTCTGGTGACTCCCTCCCCCTTCTGTTTCTCATCTGAAATCAGTCCAAGCACTCCTTATCCACTTTACCTCTCTGCTGATGCTCTTCTGCCCCCTAGAGATTCGGAATTGTGTAGTCTTACATCTCAGTCTGATTTCATGGGTGTTCATAGTGTTCTGATAGATATTTAGCTCACTTCAGGAGACCATTTAAAACAGGGTCTCCTACTTCTCCACCATCTTGCCCCCTGCTCCTTTTTTTAAAGGTTTTGGGAGCTACTTTTTTATCTTGATTAGCTGGTTTTTTTATTGTTACTTAATTTTTTTTCCAATGTTCCAAGATTCATTCCCCATTCCCCACACCCAGTGCTCCATGCAATAGGTGCCCTCATTACCCACCAAGAGGCTCTCCCATCCCCCCACCTCCTCCCTCCAAGTCCCTCAGTTTGTTTCTGAGTCCAAAGTCTCTGTTGTTTCGTTTCTCTCCCTGGATTACCCTACTTCCCATTTACTTTCCTTCTCTACTGTCCTCTACATTACCCCTTATGCACCACAAGTAAGTGAAACCATGTGATACTTGACTTTCTCTACTTGGCTTATTTCACTCAGCATAATCTCTCCAATCCAGTCCATGTTGCTACAAAAGTTGGATATTCATACTTTCTGATGGAGGTGTAGTATTCCATTGTATATATATATCACATCTTCTTTATCCCTTCATCTGTTGAAGGGCACCTTGGCTCTTTCCACAGTTTGGCGATTGTGGCCATTGCTGCGATGGACATTGGGGTACATGTGGCCCTTCTTTTCACTACATCTGTATCTTTGGAGTAAATACCCAGTAGTGTAATTGCAGGCTCATAGGGTAGCTCTATCTTTAATTTTTTAAGGAATCTCCACACTGTTTTCCAAAGCGGCTGCACCAGCTTACATTCCCACCAACAGTGTAAGAGGGTTCCCCTTTCTCCGCAGCCTCTCCAACATTTGTTGTTTCCTGACTTGTTAATTTTGGCCATTCTGACTGGTGTAAGGTGGTATCTCAGTGTGGTTTTGATTTGAATTTCCCTGATAGCTAGTGACGCTGAACATTTTTTCATGTGTCTGTTAGCCATTTGTGTATCTTCTATGGAGAAGTGCCTCTTCATGTCTCTTGCCCATTTTTTGATGCGTTCATCTTCTTTTTGGATGTTGAGTTTGATTAGGTCTTTATAGATCTTGGATACCAGCCCTTTGTCTATAGTGTTATTTGCAAATATCTTCTCCCATTCTGTGGGTTGCCTCTTTGTTTTGTTCACTGTTTCCTTTGCTGTGCAGAAGTTTTTATTTTTATGAACTCTTGGAAGTTCATTTTCGCTTTTGTCTCCTTTGCCTTTGGAGACGTGTCTTGAAAGAAGTTGCTGTGGCCGATGTCAAAGAGGTAACTGTCTGTGTTCTTTTCCAGGATTTTGATGGATTCCTGCCTCACGTTGAGATATTTCATCCATTTTATTCCCTGCTCCATTTTATTCTTTAAAGTCTTCCTAATGTTTTTGTTGTTGTTGTTGTTGTTACCTCCTTGGCTTCATCTCACATCATGCTTCCTTTTTAGTGTCCTGGATTTGATCTTAGCTTAGAAGCCATGTCTTCATTTTAGCATCATTTACTATTTGAGAGGCTACAAATCTTCATAACCAGTGATGCCATGACTTTTTTTTTCCTTTTCCATAGCTTATATCTTTCCTCTTGTTATTATAAGCAGAAAGATAACAGATTTCACTTCCAACATTCTGGCTGGAAATGTCTTCAGCAAAATCATCAGTACACTGGAAACATCTTCAACATCCACATAAATGAAGGTTTCAGTGTTTCTCAACTTTCTGCCCCTGCAAGACAAGGATTTTCCTCCCTCTAGTTTCCAATAAGATTATTCTCTTATCATTTTTTGCTTTCACTGGCAGTTGCCTCAAAATCTGAAGCCCTAGTACCAGCAAATACCAGCTTTCCACTGATGATCTTTGCAAATTTTGAGAGTGTCCAATTATTTTGCAGTTCCAGAGTCAAACTCACATTTTAGGTTGCCTTTTATGTTGAGTTACCATTTCCAAATTGTCAAAACCTGTATTAGTTATGTATTACTGTACTAAAAAATATCCCGATACATATTGGCTTAAAACAATAAATTGTTCCAGAGTGTCAGGAATCCAGAGGTGGCTTAGGTGGGTGGTCCTAACAAAGCCTTCCTCATGAGGCTTCAGTCAGGGATCTGAGTGTATTTTAGTAGCACAGAAATGGCATTTCACAATTGTGTATGGTTTAGTCAGCATTATATATCAGAGATTTGGAATATTCTCATTATTTTTAATAATTAAAATAATCTACCCAATAAACTAAGGCAGAAATACTTTTGTATATTTAAGTAAAGGTGTTCTTAGAATGGTGAGCAAAGGATGCTTCTCAGAACAGACTGGATAAATGCCTCCTTTCTTCCAAAGAGAAAATAACTTAAGCTGCATAAGGAAAAATGTAACACTCCATTAAGTAAATATATTTTCTTTTGTCAAGCCCATATTGAATAGCTGAATCCAAGTCTCCTAAATAAAATTTCTGGGTATTTGAAAATAGAAGAGTGACTTCTTACTAAGGATGGATATTTCCATTTACTTCAGCAATTTCATTAATCATCCCACTTCTTCATTATTCATTCCACTGTGAACTGGAGTCTATGTGATGAGGTGACACATGAAGTAAAATAACTTCTGCAAAAAAGATGAGCATTGAAGGGAAATATGTATCAGAAAAAAGAAATTTAAACTTGAGTGCCAAAAATGTCACTATGATGGTATTCTACAAACTGGATTTTACAGACAGTGATGGGATGAAGCTCTCAAGGACTTAGAGAACTTATCTTGACCTTTGATAGAGCTGGCAAGATCTTATCCACCTTTTAGGATACAACTAAGAATTTTCAACACAGCTTGTTCTGACTCAGTCTTTCCTCAATGATACTTTTCTTTCCTAGTCACTAATCTAAAACTGTGAGTTTCATCTCTCTGAGACCACAGGAAATGCAAAAAAACAAAAGAAATGAAATAGGAGCTCACACTTCTGATGGGAAACACCACCATATCTCTGCAGCCAAGTTCCACAGGATTTCTCAGTAAGTGGAGAATTATGGACACATTATTCTACGTATCAGTAATGATAGTTACCATGATCTAATGCAAGCATAGAAGACCAACATGACTATGATTTCCATTTTATAGAGAAAAAATAATTTGACAAAATACAACATCTATTTCTGACTAAAACTCTTCAATGTATAGGGATAGAGGGAACATTTCTCAACCTTATAAAATCCATCTACAAAAAAACCCACAGCAAATATTATTCTCAGTGGGGAAAAACTGACAGCCTTCATACTGAGATCAAGAACAAGACAAGGATGCCCACTCTCACCACTATTGTTCAACATATTGTTAGAAGTCCTAGCAACAGCAATCAGACAACAAAAAGAAATAAAAGGTATTCAAACTGGCAAAGCTCTCTCTCTTAGCAGTTGACCTGATACTTTATATGGAAAACTCAAAAGACTAGAACTCACACAACAATTCAGTAATGTGGCAGGATACAAAATCAACACACAGAAATCAGTTGTGTTCTTATACACTAACAATGAAACTATGAAAATAGAAATCAGAGAATGGATTCAGTTTATTCTAGCAAGAAAAACATAAGATACTTAGGAATAAACCTAACCAAAGAAGTTAAGGATCTGTACTCGAGGAATAGAACACTCATGAAAGAAATTGAAGACACAAAAAGATGGAAGAGCATTCCATGCTCATGGATTGGAAGAATTAACATTGTTAAAATGTCTATACTGCCCAGAGCAATCAATATTTTCAATGCCATCCCGATCAAAATTCCACCAATGTTTTTCAAAGTGCTGGAATAAACCTAAAATTTATACAGAATCAGAAAAGACCCAAAATTGATAAAGAAATGTTGAAAAAGAAAAACAAAGCTGGGGTCATCAGGTTACCTGATTTCAACCTTTATTACAAAGTTGTGATCACCAAGACAGCATGGTACTGGCACAAAAACAGACACGTAGACCAATGGAACAGAGTAGAGTCCAGCTATGGATCTGCAACTCTATGGTCAAGTAATCTTAGACAAAGCAGGAAAAATTTCCAGTGGAAAAAAGACAGTCTCTTCAATAATTGGTGCTGGGAAAATTGGACAGCTACGTATAGGAAAATGAAAATGAAACTAGACTGTTCTCTTATGCCACACACAAAGATAAACTCAAAATGGATGAAACAAAAGTGAAAATAAACTTATGGGACTTCATCAAGATTAAAAGCTTCTGTACATCAAAGGAAATAGTCAACAAAACAAAGAGGCAACCCATGGAATGGGAGAGGATATTGGAAAATGGCACTACAGTCAAAGGGCTGA
>PITA01021463.1:0-32630 GCA_004023965.1 Spilogale gracilis
TCTTTTCTTTTCTTTTCTTTTCTTTTCTTTTCTTTTCTTTTCTTTTCTTTTCTTTTCTTTTCTTTTCGTTCTTTCTTTCCTGGTGCTCTGACCTCTGGGTGACTTTTAGCAAGTAACCTGACTTCATTAGAACTCACTTTACCCAACTGGAGAATGGGAATAAAAATACCACCTACTTTCCTTCTCTGATACTTCAATGAAGCAGCCTCTGAAAAGCCTTCTTTGTGTTTTTGAGAAGGAGCCACACAGATGAAAATTGTCATTATGAAGTTACAATTAAAGCCCCAGGAGGGTAGGAGCTCTGCTTTGTTTCTCTCCATTCTCGCTGGAGGGGGCATTCAGTAAGTGCTTATCAAAGTTAATATCTGTGGGACGCAAACTGCTATTGGAGCAGTCATCCCAGAAACTGGCTCCCTTTCTGGGGCAACGCTCTGACAGCAACAGAACGAAATCTAACTTCCAAGTGACGCAGATTCCCTTTTTCGAGAAGAATCCAACTGCACTTGGTGGACAAAAGCTACTGCTGGTGTGTTCTCTGCTTTGAATG
This sequence comes from Spilogale gracilis, assembly GCA_004023965.1. NCBI lineage: Eukaryota > Metazoa > Chordata > Mammalia > Carnivora > Mephitidae > Spilogale > Spilogale gracilis. Next base: position 548 of record PITA01021463.1, read on the forward strand.
TGAAGCAGGGAATTTCACAAGAAAAGAAAAAATTCACATCAGAGGATTCTTTCTCTTGGGTCTAACTTGCTTCAAAGTGCCCCTGATTAATACCGTGACTTTCCTAATTTTGGTGCATTTCCTGGTTCAGCTCAGAGCTACTGAGTCAGCAGACAGTCCCCCGTGCAATCTTAGTGAAAACTAACGTGTGTGCGGTCTGGTGCTGGGCTTCCCATGCCCAACCAGGATTTGTTTGATAGATGAGGGCATGCATATTCATGCTAAACAAATTGCTTCCATCTTCTCCTCTTGCTTTCTTCCCCTCTTCCCTTTCTAACTGCTTTTCGTTCCTTCTCCTTCCTGCCTCTGTGCTTTGCTCAAACGAGCAGGCATTTTCTGGTGCTGCTCAAACAGGCAGGCATTTTCTGGTGCTGCTGGGTTTGAAAGTTTCCTGATCCTCTCAAGTCCAAGAGTTTGGTGTCTGAAGATCTAACTTCCCTACGGGTCTAAGTTCGCTCCGGGTCTCTGGGTCTCTGCCATTTAAAGAAGTGTGTTGTAATTTCCCCAGCAGAAGTGAAAGTGATCTGCATCTACACAAATGTCTGCAGAGGCACAAGAATGAGTGGGAGAGGCCACCAGAGAGGAGGAAGAGGGGACTTCTGAAGGGGCTGAGGGCGAGCCCTCCCAGGCGTTCTGACCACCCCATAGGGGGAAATGAAAACTTGTGTTCAAGGGCAATTTTGCCATTGATTGTAATTCTCTGTCACCAAACAGGTGCCAGGGAAAAAAATATGTCATTAGTATTTTTGTACATTAATTTGAACACTCATTTGCCTGAACAAAGATGCGCAATTTATGGTTAATTTGAAGATGAAACTTTTTGTTTCCCTTAAAACCTAACACCTAATTCAGCACAGTACCCTGATTACTATCCTATACATGCATTTAGATTGTAAATTAGCTCAGGTTTAAGCACATTTGTTACAGTTGAGTAAGTTGAGAGATGCATTTTGTGGCCACATTGATGCTAATGATGGTGACCTTCAGAACTCTGCTAACCCCAGCACACCCACAGCAGAACCAATAATCTTGGCTTCTTTGGCCCCAATCAGAAGGTTTTCATCTAAAGCATTCAGCTCTAATCGCAGCACAATCTTTCAAATAGATTTGTTTCCAGAAAGCTTGTTTGACACAAGTCAAATGGCAGAAGTTACAAAGGATGTCATTGTTTTATATAAACTATCTGTGGAAATTACACCTAGAAGCTGTTGCCTTTTTGTCCTATTAGCTAACGTAAAGAAAGTGACAGCTAGGTCAAATTATTACCATGTTGGCAAGGATCATTTTATGGTACATTTGTAATAGTTCTAAAACATACCAATGTGAAATAATGTGAATTAACTGGTGATGTTTCACTTAAGAAGCGAAAAGATGAACAATTTATTTATTTATTTATTTATTTGACAGAGAGACACAGCGAGAGTGGGAACATAAGCAGGGGGAATGGGAGAGGGAGAAGCAGGCTTCCCACCCAGCAGGGAGCCCAATGTGGGGCTTGTTCCCAGGACCCTGGGATCATGACCCGAGGTGAAGGCAGACACTTAAGGACTGAGCCACCCAGATGCCACAAGATGAAAAATTTCTTAAGAACATTAGAAGACATAATGTGTCTGAAAGCATAAAACTGCTAAAAGAAAACACAAGCATTAATCTCTTGGCTATCAGCATTAGCAACACAGTTATGGATGTGTTCCTCAGGCAAGAGAAACAAAAGCAAATATAAACTACTGGGACTACAGCAAAATTAAAAAAAAAAAAACCTTTTATACAGCAAAGGAAACCATCAGCAAAACAGAAATGAAACCTACTGAATGGGAGAAGATACTGGCAAATGATAGATCCAATAAGGGGCTAATATCCAAAATACAAAAACATATACATCTCTACACCAAAAAAACCAGATAATCTGATTAAAAATGGGCAGAGGACTGAACAGACATTTTTCCAAAGAAGATATCCAGATCACCAATAGTCTCATGAAAAGATGCTCAACATCACAAATCATCAGGGAAATGCAAATCCAAATCACAGTGAGATACCACCTTGCACTAGTCAGAATGGCCAGTTTCAAAAAGATAAGAAGTAACAAGTTTTGGAGAGATACAGGGAAAAGGAAACCCAAGTGCGCTGTTATAGCATTTGTTGAGATAATATTGTCAAAGTCTTTATCTGTATGTGGTGGTTCCACAGAACACAGTTTCTTTAGATTTTAGTCTTAGCTTCCACGGTACTGCTGTTTTGTTTTAGTGGAGAAACTATAGGTTTTTTATTTAGGATCATATTGCTCTTTTTGTTTTGGTTGGTAGGAGGCTCAAAACCAAATTTACAGACTATCTCTAGTGACTCCATAGAACTTTATGTATGCATAGGGGCGCCTGGGTGGCTCAGTTGGTTAAGCGACTGCCTTCAGCTCAGGTCATGATCCTGGAGACCTGGGATCGAGTCCCACATCGGGGTCCCTGCTTGGCGGGAAGCCTGCTTCTCCCTCTCTCACTCCCCCTGCTTGTGTTCCCTCTCTGGCTGTGTTTCTCTCTGTCAAATAAATAAATAAAATCTTTAAAAAAAAAAAAAGAACTTTATGTATGCATATTGTTTTCTTTCTTTTCTGGAGGATGAATGGAAGTGCATTAATTTTATCTTCGCCTTTATTTTATTACCAATATTTCCTCTTCACTCTTATTTTTGCAACTTTTTCCTCCTTTTCTATTATATACATTCTTAAAAAAAAACCCACCTAGATAGCATGTTTTTCTTTTTAAAAAATTTTATTTATTCATCTTTAGAGAGAGAGAGAGAGAAAAGAGGAGCAGAGGCGGAGGGAGAAAGACAAGCAGACTCCATGCTAAGTGCGGAGCCTGTTGTGGGGGCTCAGTCTCAGGACCCTGAGATCAAGACCTGAGTGGAAATCAAGATCCTGCGGCTTAACTGACTGAGTCACCCAGGCGCCCCATCTATTATCTACATTTCTTAAAAGCTGTCATGCAAGGAGATGGAGCATGAACGTATAAATAAATCTGGTCTTAAGGTGAAAAACATATTCTTCTCATCTCCCTCTCTTTCTAGAACTAGAAATGTAGAATGTTGTCCTCCTTGAAGTTACAAAAAGTTTCTTTCTCCGAGTTAGCATATACCAAACTTAGGTTTTCTTCCTAGTCTTAAATCTTGTTCTCTGTTTTTTTACCCTTTGCCTCAGTAAATTACTATGAACTGTGACTGTAGGTTCTACTAGTCATCAGCTGGGGGAAGATGCTATGGTTACACTTCCAATGAACATCATATCTTTTTTTGATAATTGCAGGGAGTGAGGCTCTCTTCTGATCCATCATGTTCTTTCACTCTGTCTTCCCAGTAACTGTGTTCTTGCATCTGTTTCTTTACTTTCAAACTCAATTTATCAATCTTTACTTGACCATTTCATATTCTCTCTCTCTCTCTCTCTCTCTAGCCCCTCTTCCTTTGCCTCTTTCCCTTTATCTTTCTCCTGCCCATCCATCCATCCCACCCTCCCACCATATACTTCCCCAGAAGTTTCCAAGTCACAACAAAGTCTCATATATAACCAGGCCATTAAAACTGAAATAAAAGTCTAGAAACCACAGAAAAGGAAGAAGAAACAACTACGGCAAAAAAACCCCCAAAAAACAAAAAACCCAAACTAGTTATGATTACAGTCTTAAATTCAGTGTGGAGTCTGTTAATCCACATCAAGGGGAAAACCAGAATTGTTTCTATAAGTCCTAGGGGCAGGCAACTTGTAGTAACATATTGGCTGTCAGCACAGCTGAACCTGGGCTGGGTGGAGGTAGAGAAGAAGAGGATTGTGGGAGATCCTGGAGATTTACTTGAAAAGATAATGGAATGAAGATGACCACACCCATTTTGGAATCCTCCTGAGTCCTCTCTTTCTTTCCTACCTCACATCCAATCCATTAACAAATTCTGTGATTCCCAGTGTCGAAATGCATGTCCATGTCCTCATATATGAAGGGGCATCTGCCATATCCTTCTTCCTCCACTGCTACTGGGCCATGCTGGTCATCGTCTCTTGCCCAGGCTGGCATGGGCTCTTTGAGTGCTCACTCTGCCCCCACTCTTGCCCTTGAATGCACTCTTCTCCACCTAGCAGCCAATGGGATCATGTGAAAATATGGATCACGTCCCTCTGCTCAAGCATCGCCAGTGGTTTCTCTTTTCATCTCACTCAAGAGTTAGAGCCAAAGTCCTTCCCATGGCTAGTTGATGTTACAAGATCTGGATCTCTTTCATCCCTAAGATTTATGACTCTTCATATAGTGAGAATGGATTTGGCCTTACTTTTTTTTTCATTTTCTCCTTCTCTTCCTCCCACTTTTTCCCTTCCTCCCATCCATCCATCCATTCTTACTTATATTTTGATTCTCTACTTTCTTTCCTTCTACTCTTTCTCCTTTTTTTTAACCTTTCCTTTCCTTTTCAATAACTTTCTTTCCTATGTCTTTCTTCATCTTTTTACTTGTTCGATTTCCTTTCTTCTCTTACATTCTTTCCTTTTTTCTTTGTTTTTGCCCTGCCTCCTTTCTATTTTCTTTCATCCTCTTTCTTTCATTCTTTCTCTCAGCAGGAAAGCACTTGACATTTCAACAAATCCATAAAGTAGCAGTAGTTTTATGGGCTGGTGTTAACACCTATTATGACCAGCCAGGCATTGCAAACTGATGGGAGTGCTGATAGAATGGTGGTAAGGCGTTTCATGGAAAGTAGCCAAATCAGTACATGGCTATTATTTAATGATGCCGAGAGACTAACAGGAAGCTTTCCACAAATTGCCTCACAAATTATGCAGTGGCTCCCTGCCTTCTCGTTACTGGCATGAAATTGATTTGTGAAACTGGGTTTGACATCCAAATTCTTCTTTCCTTGTCACGGAAGCCTCAAAACAACGTTTTTAAACCCCAATATTAAAAGTAAATTTAGGGCACCTGGGTGGCTCAGTTGGTTGAGCGACTGCCTTTGGCTCAGGTCATGACCCAGGAGTCCTGGGATGGAGTCCCACATCAGGTTCCCAGCTCCACAGGGAGTCTGCTTCTCCCTCTGACCTTCTCCCCTCTCATGCTCTCTCTTACATAATTGAATAAATAAATAAATAAAATCTTTTAAAAAAAGTAAATTTAATCAGAAGATGCCGTAAACCAAGGAAGTGTAAAGAACAAACTTGGGAAATATTTACAATATAATGATCCCAAAAAAGCCCAATTTCCACAGTACATGAAACATTCTTGCAAATTATTCATATATATGCGTGGAGATTTCCACTAGAAAATGGTAGATTTCATGAGTAGCCAATTCACAGAGAAGAAGATAAAAATGACCAACAAACATAGGATGCTCAATCTCAACAATTAAAGAAATTCAGTTTTAAAAGGTAATTTTTTGAGAGGCACTTGCCTGGCTCGGTTGGAAGAGCGTGCAACTCTTGATCTCAGGGTCATGAGTTTGAGCCCCTCCTTGAGTGTAAAGATTACCAAAAAAAAATAACAAACTTTAAAAAAATAAATAAAATGCAATTTTTGAAAGAAAATTCATTTTAACAAGCTATAATGCTTTACACTGACATGAAGGCTAATATTCAAATACCTTTTCCTTAACTTAATTTCACCATGCACATCTTTAGAAGTGACTCTAACAATACCTTCTCCCAAAAAATAATTTTGCCAAGTAATTTTCCCTTACTATTCTTTTAAGTGTCTAGCTTGTAAAGACACTGAAAGGGGCACCTGGGTGGCTCAGTTGGTTGGGCAACTGCCTTCGGCTCGGGTCATGATCCTGGAGACCCAGGATCCAGCCGGCATCAGGCTTCCTGCTCGGCGGGAAGCCTGCTTCTCCCTCTCTCACTCCCCCTGCTTGTGTGCCCTCTCTCGCTGTGTTTCTCTCTCTGTCAAATAAATAAATAAAATCTTAAAAAAAAGAAAAGACACTGAAAGACACTGAGGGGTATTTTTCTGTTTTCTTTCTTTTTTTTTTTTTTTAAGACTGTATTTATTTATTTGAGAGAGAGCAAGCACAGAGGGAGAAGTAGAGGGAGAAGCAGACTCCCTGCTGAGTAGAGAGCCCCACTTGGGGCTCAATCCAGGACTCTGGGCTCATGACCCAAACCAAAGGCAGACAATTAACTGACTGAGCCACACAGGTGCCCTAGAGCGGGGGTATTTTTCTGAGTGATGCTTTACTTAAGCCCCATTCCTCACACTGGATCACCAGTTATTTTTTTCCATTTCCCATCCCTTACTGAAATACTCAGAATCTTAGTTATCACTGCCTTTTTCAAATACATGCTAGAAAGGAACTGGGGCACCTTTGAGAGCCCCTTCACTTTTATCTCTTCCTTAGTACAGCGGAAAGCTAAGATCACAGGACTTGGAGTCAAACCAAACCTGGGGTTAATCTTAGCTCTGCTATTTAGGACTGTGTGTCCTTGGGTAAGTAATTTACTCTCTTGAGCCTCAATGTTTTCATCTGTAAAATAGGACTACCAGTAATACCACTTTCACAAGGCTTGGATGCATTAGAAGTTCTTAGTGGAATCCTCAATGCAGGACCAAATAAATGCATTGCTGGGGTACCATGGGGTTAGTGGGGATGCTGAGAAGGAGGAGGAAAGCTGAAGAGAGTGAGAGACTGATCCTACTCATGTGGGGAACTCCACATGGTACCCATACCTTTAGGAGGAAGAGGCTGAATCTCACCTAAAGGCAAAGGAAAGAACTTTGCAACTTGTTCATGGTTTGAGTCTAAGCCCCTTGAAATCTCCCGGAGTCAGTGGAATACAGAAGGATACAGTTGAAGAAGGGAAGCAAATCAGGAAAGAGTGATAATCGTTGAAACAGTGGGGAAGAAAAACACACAACCAGGTCTCTGTATAATTTTGAGACAATATGGGTCAACATTTAATAATATTCCAGCGATGGTGAGAGGTAACCTTGACAACTCAGCAGATGCAGGCACTGAAAGAATAAGAGAATCGCAGGGAGATGCAGAAGAAAATCCCGGCCGTTTTCTTGGTGTACTGATGGCTCACAGTTTTCGCTTTGGAAAAAAAGTCTGCTGTAACTCATACACCAAAGCCTTCTTTGACTTAATCAGCAAACCTCAGTGCAACATGTTTAATATGTAAAGGCACTGGGTTGGGTGTTAGGGCCATTGGGGTATTCCCTACTCATAGGAAGCTCTTCTGGAAGGACATTCCCCTTCAGAGTCAAGTAGGATGCAACTTACCCCACACAATAACCCTGTGAGCTCTGCCTTATTGGTGCCATTTTCTTGGCTGAGGAAACGGAGGCTCGGAGAAAACACAACTGGAAAAGGTCATGGAAACCTCACTCTGCTTGGGTTCATTACTCATGCTGACAGTGACGAAAATGGTGTGATTGATTTTGATGAGGATTACATGAATGAGAGCAAGAAGAAGAACAGTCTAGGCTTTGCTGCAGCAGCAAACCATCTCCACATTTCAGTGACTTGTCACAACAACAGTGCATTTCTTGATCCTGCTACAGGTGCAGGCAGGTTGGGAGGGGACCCTGCTTCACGTGGATGCGGAGCTCCACCAGCAGCAACAAGCACCCTGCTCTGCTGCAGAGGAGAGAATCACTGCGTGCTCGCTCTTCAGGGTCACTTCCAGGGGTAACTCATGGGCCAGACTTCGTTGCATGGCCTTACCTGGGACTAGGAGTAGATGAGTGGAGGGAAGAGCCTGATGAGAAATCTGTGAAGGCTCTGGCTCTCAGCAACATGCAAGCTCAGGGAGCCTCAGATTTTCCTCCTTAGATACCTTGCTGATCTCACTCACCCTACTTCTGGACCTGGCCCTTCCTAACTGAACGGGGGTTAGGGAAAGTAGTGCTTCTCATGTTTAGGAGGGAGAGGTGGGGAGGACATTGGAGAGTACTAGGAATGTCTGGTTACCTGGGCTTGAAATCTCAACTCACCTGTGACAATGCCTCTGTTCGTTTTCCCACACCTTCTGATCTAGGCAGTCACCAACCCTTAGACTCTAAGCCGATGGAGCCAAGGGCTAACATGTCAGCGGCTTGCTATGTTTCAGACGTTGTGCCATGTGTGCTTACTCTCATCAATTCCTTTATTCATTACTCACAGCAGTTGTCTGAAGATGCTCCTATTATTATTCCAGGTTTTATTTTTAAATTTCATATTTATTTGAGAGAGAGAGAGAGTCAGAGAGAGAGAATCTGAAGCAGTTTCCATGCAAAGAACAGAACCCCAGTGTCGAGCTCCATCCCACAACCATGAGATTATGACCTGAATAGAAACCAAGAGTTGGACACCTAACCGACTGAGCCACCCAGGCGCTCCACTAATCCAGCTATTAAATGAGCAAACTGAGGCTTACAGAAATTGAAAAACATGCCCCAGGTCATTGTTTATAAGAGGTAAGGTTGAGTTTTGGACTCCTATCTAACTACACAGACATAACTATATGCCACCCATCCTCATGGGTGCTCACACTCATTTTGCATCCCAAATTTATTAAATGAGAGTGTGGCTAGATCAGCCGACCCCCCCGAGATCACTGGAGCAAAAATACTGACTTGCAACTATTGGGAAGTATATACAGGCATCAACTTCAGTGGTTTCAAGCTTATGTCATTGATAAAAAGTGATGGTATTTTGTTGTTTTGTTTTGGGTTTCCGCAGGAAAAGTCAGCACGGTCCGTCAGCTAGTAGCAGATGTAAGATACGGAATAAGAAGTCCGACATCTTTAGTAATCTAATCAGATGCATGATTAGGGCAATTACATTCCTCTCAGTTTTGCCACCTCTCAAATAAAGGGGCTGAATCAGATCCCTGGAACTGACCTTCCAAAATTCTGTGTGGATGGTAGAGATTGATGAGCGCATAAGAAAGGAAAAGATATTTAAAGAAAACATAAAAATATTCTCTGGCAAAGCTGCAAACACTGCTACCTGAGACAAAATAAAGAGACAGTGCCTCACTGCCGATCCAGATGCAAGTTCACCGTAACATTTCCACACAGAATCACCCTTTATGCAGAGGAAAATGGAAGGTTAATTGGAGAGACAGCAGCTGTTTCATGTTCATTTGCAGTGACTGAGTTTTCTTTTGTCAAATGTGAAAGTATTTATTTTGGGTTTATGGTGTAGAACCTATAGAATGAATGGGGCTGGAGCTGCAAGTCTGATCCCGAGGGCACACAGGACAATGACCCATGGCTGGAATGCTGAGGGATAGTGGACACAGAGACAATAGGTGTTCTTTACAAAGGAACGGGGGTGGGGTGGGGGGGGACTAATTCACTTAATTAAGGAGGAGGAAACTTTTGAAGTAGTCATTAAGGATGAAGTCATATGCACCAGAGCACACAAAAAACTTTGCCTTTACATTTCTTTTGTGGAAACATCTGGCAAAAACATGTTGAGAAGAGAAAACTCTTCTGTGTTGTGCAGCAGGATCTTGATGAAAGATGAAAACTTGAGCTAATTACAGGATGTCTGCAAAAAGAAAGGACTAGCTTTATAGTTTAGACCCATTTTTCTCCCTACAGGGTAGAGTGTCTAATGCAAAAGTAGTGGTATGCTGTGGAAAATAAATATGGGATGGGACACAATGGATTGTATCTAATATAAAACACTGTACAGGAAGGGTTATTAAAAGAGCGTTCAATTTTGCTAACTTTTATAAGTGCGCCAAGAGAAAAACAGACAACTCTGAAACCCATAGGATAAGCACCCCACAGCAGCGTACCTTAGCTCAGGTGTAAAATGCTGCAGACCTTTTCTCAAAAATGCCCCAGCTCTTGTCCTGTGTAGTAGTAAATAAAGCACAAATTAGGGCTTTTGGTTTGCACGTATTTTAATACTATGACAGGCCCAAACTCTTTTCTCTGGTCTCAGCATCCTTCAGCTCCTTTAGTCTTTCTCTGTAATCCTACTTCATTTTGTTCCTTTTCCAGAGCTTTGTAGACTATTCCATCTAAAAAAGCAAAATAACTGAATAAAAAAAGAAGAGAAAAGTTGGGTGCAACCTGTTTTTCCTCTGGCTCGGAACATCCTGTGTGACCCTGTCAAGACTCTACACCCAGTAAGTTAAGACCATCCCCAGCCACGTAACAAATCCTACAGACAATTAACCATTCTAAAAGGATTAGGGTCTGACATAGGCAGAGTGAGCTTAATCCCATTGGCTGCTTGGGGTAGGAATAAGATGCTTGAAATCACCCAGAGGGGGATTTTCTGAAAGCCTTCTCAAGTTGATTGAATGAAAAAGTATTCCTCCCCCCTCTCCACCCTCTGTAGAAATTGGGTGAATATTTTATTTATTTATTTATCTATCTATCTATCTATTTATTTATTTATTTACAGATTTTATTTACTTGACAGAGAGAAACACAGCTAGAGAGGGAACACAAGCAGGGGGAGTGAGAGAGGGAGAAGCAGGATTTCCGCTGAGCAGGGAGCCCAATGTGGGGCTTGATCCCGGTTTCCCAGATCATGACCTGAGCCGAAGGCAGTCGCCCAACCAAGTGAGCCTCCCAGGCGCCAAGCAGGGAGCCCAATGTGGGGCTCGGTCCAGGGACTACAGGATCATGACCTGAGCCAAAGGCAGACGCTTAATGACTGAGCCACACAGGCGCCCCTTGCGTGAATATTTTTAAAAAAATCTTTATAAAGAGCTAAGCTACTCATGATCTACGTCCGAGTTGTGTGACATCCCCTGTGCTGCCAGGTACGGGGCTGAGGCTTGGGGGCTCAGGGAAGGGAATTTGGCTTGCTTGCAGTGGTGCCCCATCCTCTGTCCATTATAAATACCCCACTGTCAAAAAATCGTTCTCCCCAGAGCCCGAAATCTCAAGTCGTGCAGAGAAAGTGCTGTGTTTATCATTCAGGAGTGACACCCTTCTCTGTACCGAATCATGCTCCCAGCACTCCCTAGGGTCTCCACCTGAGACTGTGGCAGCTTTTGCATTTTCCATTTATAATTATTCTTGCAATGCTGGTTTTCTTAAAGTTGAGAACCATTTCTCTGTAACTGAGTGTCTATCGTTAAGTGAAAAAATGAAAGAGACCAAAAGGACTGTGTGGCTTTTCTGTCATCAGCCCATTTCCTGTGAGGTTTTTTTTTTTTTTTATTTGCAGTCTTGGCAATAGGACTATAAACTCTATAATCTCTGTTCCTTCTCCTAGACCCTAGGACTGTTTCTGGAAACTTGTGGATGCTCAAGAACTTGTCAAGGGTAGTTATGAACATACTTACTCCAGCCACACACTGCGCTAGGTGCTTTGAATATAGATAAGGATAAAATACAGTTCTTGTCACCTCAGCCCAAGAAAGGACTCATCTTTCCAACATGTCTTTCAATGCCATTGACTTTAAGCGAAGCAATTTAAATGGAAGTTGCCATGAAAGCTCTGGTTCAGGGATCCTAAAGTAAGCTCTGCTCCCCAATGTTTCTTCAATGCATTAACCACAGAGCACGTAGTGTTTTCTGCATTTATTATTAATGACAACAGCAATGGCAGCAATGGCAAGCATACACCACATTGGACACTTATACAAAGTACCTTGCATATATTCTATAATTTGGACAATCCCCCTTAGACAGTGGGTGTTAGGATCATTTTATGATGACAGACAACAAACTCAGAGAGATTATGTGTCTAAGTTAGTAAACCACATACATGGCTGGTAAGGGCACATGGTTGCTTTCAGCCCTGGCTTGTCAGATTTCGAAGACTAGATCCATCACCACACTCTGTTCTGCCTCCCACTCCTCATTAAGGATAGAGTCACTTCATCTGGAAAGGGCAATATATTGAGAGGCATTGGTTGGTCTGACCATCACTTACGCAAAACAAAATTGAGTAGCTTCCAATTTGATCCTTCCAAAATTCTCTGATCTGGAAGCCAAGTACTGTATTTGTACTGTACAAATACAGAGCTAGGGGCTCTCCAGAGGGTACATGGGTAACAAGGACTGCTGGTCTGACTAGATCGCCACAGAGTGCTCTCTTTACTCTCCAGTCTGGATGGGAAAGGAGACCTCCGGGGATTTCAGAAAAACATTTTCTGGTCTGTGTTTTCACAAAGGGATGGAACATCATGAAACATTTTTTTTTTTAAAGATTTTATTTATTTGACAGAGAGAAACACAGCCAGAGAGGGAACACAAGCAGGCAGGGGGTGTGAGAGAGGAAGCAGGCTTCCCGCTGAGCAGGGAGCCGGATGTGGGACTCGATCCCGGGTCTCCGGAATCATGACCTGAGCTGAAGGCAGTCGCTTAACCAACTGAGCCACCCAGGCGCCCCATGAAACATTTTTGCACCTGACACAAAGTGGACCACAGAGCCAAATTGGTGATTGGAAAAGTATATGACCCAAAAGGTCAATGATGGTCTTGCCCCACCTCTGTCTGCCTTTCTTAAAGGATAAGGAAATGGTCTCTACCTGCTAGTCTCTACCGTACTATAAAACAGTGGTTCTCAAAGGGGGTGATTTTGTCCTTCATGGTATTTGGAAATGTCCAGGGACAATTTTTTAAAAAATATTTTATTTATATATTTATGAGAATGAGAGAGAAAGAGAGTAGGGGAAAGAGCAGAGGCAGAGGCACAAGCAGATACCGGGCTGAGCATGGGGGCCTGAGGTGGGGCTTGATCTCAGAACCCTGAGACCATGATCTGAGCAGAAACCAGGAGTCGGACTCTTAACTGACTACTCCCCCCAGGCGCCCCTGGAGACAGTTTTGTTTGTTATAACCAGGGCTGGGTGGGCGCTGCTGGTGTCTAGTGGGCAGAGGCCAGGGATGGCCTCACATCCTACAACACACAGGACAGACCCCAACAACAAAAGACTTATCTGGTCCCCAAAGTCCTGCTTTAAAGTCATGTTCTACCTGTATCATAAAAAGAAATCCTTACTCTTCCAAAAAGTATAGACCAATAAGAGAGTTCAACAACAAGGCTGTCCAAAGTAGCCATATAAAATATGATGTGTAGGACCATTGAGGAGAAGGGAGATATTTTACTAATTTGTTTGAACATAATTTTCTTAAAAAATATTTCTCCCATTCCCAAAAGACATGTAGAGTACACTAAAAAAAAAAAAAAAAAAAAAATCCAGTATTTCGAACCCAAGTTGTTACACAAAAACTAATAAACTATCAGTTGGGGTCCTTTTTCTTCCCAAGTAGCTAGAAGTAAAGAGAATGATGAGGCTAAGCCCTAGTATAGTCAGTGAAGTAAACGTCAAACAGATGGACGTGGAAAATTAAACCAGTTTTCTGTAAACAAAAAGAAATAGGAATTTGTGAGTGAATATAAGCCTTTGATTCACTGACTCCTTTCCGAGGCTTTGAGAAGCTTTCCATTTAGAAATGATTCCGCTTACGTGGCACATCAGCCTCTTTGCCTCTGCTGTCTGTTTTGGGGACATATGTGGGTAACCAAGAATTCACCATGAACCCTCCTACACCAGGAACTGGGGCACCAGCGAGCTGCCTTTGCTGGAGGCCTGGGGGGCCACGGAGCCAAGGGCTCTCCACTTAGAGCCTGAGCCGTATCTCTCCAGGCCCTGTGACCCCAACATGCCCTCAGAAGCTGAACTCCTCATTTGAGTCTTCTCCAGGCTGTGTTCTCCGAAGAGTAAGGGCTTCTTCTTAAATCTCTCAAGGAACATTAACTTATTTTTTGAGGCAAACCAGGTGCTGTGTGAAAACAGAGAATATGTATGGTGACAGAAGGAGGGGCATGGTCTCTGCCATCAAGGAGCTTATAGTCTAGCTGGGGAAAAAGGGAGGCCCTTGAACATCTCATCAAGTACGTACATTAATTGTACTTGAATTAAAACAAACAAACAAACCCTAAAAACAACTATGGTTAATGTGACAGACAAAAATCACATAGGACTTTACAGGAGACCCTGACCAAGTCTCTGTGTCTAGGGTAGGGGTGGGGTGGGGGGATGAGGACGGGATTGGTTAGGTGTGTTTCTAGGAAGAGGTGATGTTTGAATGGAGATCCACAGGATTAATGAGTGGATTGGGAAAAACAGGTTCCAGGCACACTGGCTGCCTCACAGCCTCTTCTTGCTTTTACTTTTGGCTCAAAGGTAAATTTCGCTTGCACATGGATCTGACATTTCAGCTCTTGCTACTTCTCCCTATGGCTGAGTTCTCTGATAGTTCTGCCTTCACATTCATAAGGAAGGAGAGGGTATTAGGTCAATTCATCTTTTTATCCCTTGCTTGTATGACTTTTGAGTTATTCCTGTTTCTGCAACTAGAGTCACATTTCTTCTTGGGCAGAAGCCAGGGTGCTCAGACAACCTTGCTTTGCATGCTTGGAGAGTCTTCTGGCCATTGCCACATGGCAATCCTTCCTCATATGGACAAAGATGGGGTTTTGGACCACGTGGCAATTTCACACTTGGCCTGTTCCACGGTCTTGTATAATTTACTCGAGTTACAGTGAGAGGCAAGAAGGAAAGAATAAGCTACTCTTTGACGTCTTTATATTTTTCTTGATATGAAACATTTTGGGTCTGGAGCACCTGACTGTCTCAGGCAGTAGAGCCTGCGACTTTTGACCTCAGGGTTTTGGGTTCGAGCCCCACATGGGGTGTAGAGATTACGTAAAAATAAAATATTTTAAAAATTTCAAGGTACAAAATTTCCTCCATCTTTATTCCTCCTGCCCACCATTTCTACTGAACTGAGCATGTTTGGAAATGGACCTCTCTGTTTATGCTTCCTAAAATAGGGCATGGTCTTGTCTGGACTTCTCAAACAGTTGGAGAACGAAACCTTCTAAGCAGAAGACTGATAAGTAATATGGATAATATCTTATTGTTACTTAATATTATCTTGAGTAGTTCAGAATTTTTTTCCCATGTCTTTCAAAAGAATTACTTAAATTGCTTTCAATTAATTATTAATTACTTAATTTATGATTACCAAAGAGAAGGGCATTCTTATTTTTTTTTAAGATTTTTTTTTAAATTTACTTAGAGAGAGAGAGAGAGAGATTGAGAGAGAGAGAGCAAGCACAGAGAGAGAGCGAGAGGAAGAAGCAGACTTCCCACTGAGCAGACAGCCTGATGCAGAGCTTGATCCTAGGACCCTGAGATCGTGACTTGAGCCAAAGGCAGATGCTTAACCAACCAAGCCACCCAGGTGACCCAGGAAGGCAGTCTTTTAGTTTAGGCCCTGTATTACCCCAGAACAAGGAGGAATGTCACGTGATACTTCTTTTGTATTTACCACAGAGGTGAACAGAGGAATACCTAGTAAGATAACCCTTTGTTTAATCTGTGAAGGAGGGAAAGCTTGAAATCTTAGCCCTGCCCAAGTTGTTAGAATCTCATCACCTGCCTGGGATTTTTTTTTTCTTTCTTTCATTCTTCTGTTGTAACATAGATCATATTATATCATCAAATTATTAGTACTGTCATCATCATTGCTGATACCCATTTTGAGTTACTACTAATGGTTGTTATCAAGGGTGGCCTTGGTTGGCTTTTAGAAGTTTGACTGTCTTGGTCATTCATCTGTCTATCCACCCATTTGTCTGTCTACCATCCATCTATCTGTCCATCCAACCATTCATGCATCCATTTTCCATCCATTAAACCAAATGTCTCTCTGTTCATTCAAATATCCAATCGTCTAAGTGAGAGAGTCATGACCCCCAAGTTGATAGTCCAGTAGTACATTTTTGACCATAGACAACCACTTCTTACTGGTCTGAGTTCTTAAGCTATATACAAGTTAGAAAAAAGGGTAGAGTGGGTGAGAGAATGTGTATGTTGTTTGGGTGAGCATGAGTATGAGTAGATATAGTATACTGTGGTATAGTATAGATTCATTTGGCAACTACTTTTGAAATAAGAGACCAATAAATATGTTAAAACTATTTTGGAGATTTATATGGCTTTCTCTGGGAAAAGACCAAAGTCTTAAACAAAGACCTTTTATGAGAAGCCACAAATAAAAAAATCAAACTCTTTTAATGACAGAGGGGAGACTAACTCAAGGGAAACATGGAGAAATAGGGAACCACTGAGAAAT
This sequence comes from Spilogale gracilis, assembly GCA_004023965.1. Classification (NCBI taxonomy): domain Eukaryota; kingdom Metazoa; phylum Chordata; class Mammalia; order Carnivora; family Mephitidae; genus Spilogale; species Spilogale gracilis. The sequence continues at coordinate 16,666 of PITA01021463.1, forward strand.
AAGGAAGAATCTGGGCACCTGGGTGGCTCAGTGGGTTAAAGCCTCTGCCTTCGGCTCAAGTTATGATCTCAGGGTCCTGGGATTGAGGCCCACATCGGGCTCTCTTCAGCAGGGACCCTGCTTCCTCCTCTCTCTCTGCCTGCCTCTCTGCCTACTTGTGATCTTTCTCTCTGTCAAATAAACAAATAAAAATCTTTAAAAAAAAAGAAATAAGGAAGAATCTTAATGAAGAGGAAGTGGAGTGGGAGAGGGTCAAGTAAATCCATCACACTTTAGAAAATCAGGGTAGCTACCTTACTTCTCTGCAAGCACAGCCTCAGACATCAAGGCAGCAAATGGGAGTCCAGAAAGACAAGGGACCATGACTTTGGCCTAAAAAATTTATTGCAAGTCCCTTAGACTCTCCCCACTCCTACCCCACCACTCAACAGCACTAAATCTATTTTTCCTTCTCTGTGAAGCCCTCTTTGATGTCCCAAGAGAGAATAAGGCATGACCTCATTTTTGCACCCATAACTCCTACCCTATTCATTCTTTTACTAAGGATTAATTGTTTTATTACATGTTACTTGCTTGACTAACCACAGCTAACCTGGCTGTGGACTTATGGACAAGAATTTTGTCTAAGTCATGTGCTAATTTCTAGTGCAGAGGTCCCATTGATACTTAATAAATGTCTAAGATATGAAGGAAGAATAAAGGAGAAGTTAGGTGTCTCAACTATACTTACTAGATAGACACACTCAGTGAGACTTTATTTGTTTTGTTTTGTTTTAAATAGTACACATTTTATTTGACATTTTATTTGATTGGAAGCAATGAATTCCTTTAAAATTTTTCATTTAGTAAAAACCATAAAATCGAATGCATATTTTTATCACCAAACTTCCCATGTCATATGTATTTTTTGGGACTGACAAATTTTTATCAAGATGCCTGGTATTTCTTCTTCTTTTTTTTTTTTTTTTTTTTGTAAATTGTGTATGTTAGTCGCCATACAGTACATCATTAGTTTTTGATGTAGTGTTCCATGATTCATTGTTTATAATGCCCAGTGCTCCATGCAATCCATGCTCTCCTTAATACCCACCACCAGGCTCACCCAACCCCCCCCCCTCCCTTCTAAAACTCCCTTGTTTGCTTCCTGGAGTCCATAGTCTCAGGGAGACTTTAGACATTCATTGATTCATTCACCCACTCATTCAACCAACCAAGGAATACCGGTATTTACTACATGCCAATCTCTGGAATAAAAAATGATCCTAGTCCTTGAGAGTTGAATCCCCATTGACATGCAAATAAAATGCAGTGTGATACAAAGAGGTAGACAGTGGTGACGATTGTACATATTGTGAGTATAATTAACACATTGAGTTGTATACTTAGTAATGATTAAAATGGCTCATTTTGTTATATATGTTTTACCAAAGGAAAAAATATTTAAAAGCACATACTGCATACTAAACTTACTTATAGTCCGATGACTGGCTAACTAAAACCTCTAGTCCTGGAAATCAGAGTATAGGTTTGAGATTGTGGGATCTTTATTGGAAAAGGGTAACGATAAAGTTTTGGGGAAAAAGAAAACTCTTTTTTATGATATTTAGATTGGTGATTACAAGTGTATACAATTTTTAAAACTCGTCAATCTCAGCATGTAATATCTGTCCCTTTAGTGATATGTTAGTTATTTCTCAATTATTAAATAAAGTAAAAGAGAAAAGCAGGTAGGAGAGGAGTTTATATGATCAACAGGATGTACGGAACCAATTCCCAAGGAGCAACAGGAGTCAGGGAAGGCTTCTTAAAGGCACCTAAGCATGTGCGACATCAAGGAGATGTTTACACATTTGAAGGAGAAGAGACTCAGGGACAGAAAGTTACATGTCCAAGGTCACACTCCTGGCTGATGGCAGGGCTGGAAATAAAACCCAGTTTCTGATTCCTAACCCAGAGCACATTCTTTAAACCTGTTTTGCTGATTGTTATCTAATGTCTTTCAGCCCCATTGCTCCATGGTCTGCTCTGTGCTGCTGCATTTCCCAGACACTTGAGCTTCAATTTCATTTCTGTTAATGGGAAGCAGCAGTGGAAAACTGGAAGGAAGGCAGGAGGCAGGAAAGGGTGCAGTATGCAGCTCCAAACCCACTGTTTCCTGCTAGAATTCCAAGTTATCACTGACAAACATCCATTTGAGCATGAGCCCTGCAGTGTCCCCTGAAAGCTTCACATGGTGAACCTACCAAGAGGTCCCAGGGCCAACCCCCTAATTTCAGAGGTAGGAGTTCAGGCAATACAGACCCCGTCCGAGGTTGGAACTGAAATGATAATCTAAGTCATGATCTGTTCCCCCAAATTGTGTCTTCTTCCAGTGCTCTCAAGCTTAGTGAATGACATCAGATTATCCAAGGAATGAACCTTGACACCTCCCTCTCCCTCACCGCCTCTATCCCAAACCAACACCAAGTCCTGACCATTTTACTTCCTAGAAATCTCTTAGTTGTGCTCACTTCTTCTCCCCATTTCCATCCTAGGCTTTGCTACCATGATCTCTTGCCTTCTATTATAAATTCCTAACTTATCTGATGTTCACTCTGCCACTCTTGTGGACTCTATCTTCCTTTGTTTTAATGTAGCATTTAGCCACTTAATCAAAACACTTGATATCTAGTCACAGCTCTGTTAGTATCTGGTACAGTCATGATCAAAGTCAGTTCATTTCCCTAGTTTCTAGTTTCCCTGATTATAAAATATCAGGATATCTACATACACTTGAATCTTACTGATCAAGGAAATCTTGATAGCACTATACCTGGACATTGAATGAGGAGAAGGATTTTGCCTTGTGTCTCTGGCAAAAACCACAGCCCCTGTGTAACTTGCATGCCATGGCCCTCTGCCAACCCCGTCACCTCCCATCTCCTCCGTCTCCTCTGCTGCACCGTGGTCCTTCTGTTCTCAACACCAGGGGTCTTCTTGTTTGTTCCTCCATCTGGAATTCTCTCTCTATTCTCTGCCCTTCATAGTTCAGTTCAAAAGAGACTTCCTTGGGGGAAGTCATCCCCAATCCATCAGACCAGGAGAGGGGGTCTCGCTTATAAATTCCCACAATACCCTCTACTTTCCCCAACACTTAGAACTTATCACGTGTTTGAGAGCAATCTTTCCTGCTGGAATATAAGTTTTGGGACGGTGGTGATTTTGTCTGCTTTTTTACCATGTCTGCTTAGTACTGAGCAGACTGTCTTACGTTCAACCGATGCTCACTACGTTGACTTGCTGGATGTGTGAATGAAGGAACAATTTAATTCTGCCATCTTGTCCCTGTGTGAGAGGTGGAAAAGGGCAGTAACAGGGGCCTCTGAGTCATTGCGGTTGACAACAGCTTGTTTTTTCTACTCCTGAGAAAACAAAACAAAACCAAACAACAACAAGAGAAACAAAAGCATCAACTTAAACAGAAAGAGTCTCTGGACTGCATCCAGAATAAGAAGCACAAACTCCTGGTCACAGCGGCAGTCTGCGGAGGCTGACCGCTGAGCATTTCAGCCAAATGGGGTAATGAGAACATCATCACCTCAGGAGAGGAGACCAAAATTCCTTCTCTGTGTCCAGTGTGGACTGAAGTGTGTCCCCAAACATGCACAGTGTGCCAATTCAATGAGACTCAATTTAAGAAGCATGATCTTGTCTTTCAACGTTTTCGAGTTTTCCATGTTTATATTATAATCGCCAATCTTTTTGAAGAAGCCACAAAATAAAAGATTAATAAAGTATATAAACATTAAAACAATTTTACATGGCAGGAAGACCATAAAGCAAAGACCAATACAAATGCCACACTGATAAAATGTAACTGCAATTCACATTAGAAAATACTTATCCCTCAAATATATAAGGAAGGACTTGAAACTGATAAGAAAAAGACCAGTAACTGTACAGAAGAATTGGCAAGGGATAGATACAAATGATTCACAAAGAAGGCAAAACAAACGACATCTAGACATGTAATAAGATTCTGTTTCACTATGAGAGAAAGCACACTGAGACACCATTTTCTACTTAGGACGTTAGCAAAACTCCCAAGTGTTTGATTGCTGATTCATTGGCAAGGGTGTTGAGAAGCAATGACAGTCATTTCTTGCTGATGGATGTGTAAGTCTCCTAGGGAGACTGGTTTGACAATACCAATTAGCAATATACACAACCTTCATCCCAGAAACTCCCCCTTTAACGATTTATCCTATAGGTTCTGTTACATATGTGAAGGGGCTATGTAAAAAGCTCTCATTACAGCAGTGTTTGTAACAACAAAAGATTGGAAGTCACCTAGAGCACATCAGTCAGTGGGACATTTTATGACTGATTTCTAAGTTGTGATCTGCAACGAGGTCCAAGATGTGTTGTTGGGTGAAAAAAAAAAAAAACCACTAAAACGCACAAGTGTTATGGTAGCTACCTTTTGTGTAACACTGAGAGAGAAATAAGAATATATACCTATTTTCTTAGAGAAATATGGAAATAACAGGAGGGTTTCTCCCCCATTAATTTTGGTGGTGGTGAGGGGTGAGGGAACTAGGGAGAAGAGGGAGGGGCTCATCACAATTTCTTTTATTATTTTTAATTTTTGAGCCATGTAAGACTTACTCCTGAATATTCCTTGTTAAACGTTGGTACTACCCATTCACAAATGAAATACTAAAGCACGTCACACTGCCAGGGCTAGAGAGAGCAAAGATAGCTCTTGTCCCAAAGAACTTGTAGTCTGTGGTGGAGATCATACTGAAACCCAGGACAAAGGGGAGAGGACCAGAAAGATAATGACTATCCAAATGTGAGGTGAAGAAACCAAGTGCTGAGCCAGAGAGGGACTAACAACAAAGCCAGGAGGGCTGGTTTCAGAGGCTGAATTCAGAGAAGAGAAAGGAATGAGGTCTTTAAGACTAAGCTGGTTTGGGAAAGCACAGGTCAAGGCACATGCTGTGCTATCCTTGCCAGGGGGCCATGATCTTTAATTTTCCCCACAACCATCATGAGATCTGGGTTTTCATCATCTTCATTGCCTGATGGGAAATGTGAGTTATGGGTTAAGGATCGCTTAGCTTGTAAGTAGTACAACTGGGATTCGTGACCACATTTTTCTTCAACTGCACACTCCCTTTTAAAAAAAGAGCATATTGAGGCTCCTGGGGGGCTCGGAGGGTTAAGCCTCTGCCTTCAGCTCAGGTCATGATCTCAGGGTCCTGGGATCGAGTCCCACATGGAGCTTTCTGCTCGGCGGGGAGCCTGCTTCCCCCTCGTTCTCTGCCTGCCTCTCTGCCTATTTGTGATCTCTCTCTCTGTCAAATAAATAAATGAAATCTTTAAAAAATATAAAATAAAAAAGAGCATGTTGTTTTTACGGAGGTAAACTCTACATACAGCGAAGTGCAAAGATCTCAAATGTGTGTCCATTTTGGTGAGCTCTGACATCTGTGCATAGTTTTGTAACCAATACTCCGATCAAGACACAGAACACTTTCGTCATCCTAGAAAGTTCTGCCATACCTCCTTCCAGTCAATCTTCGAACTGGTGTAGAAAACCACTCTTCTGGTTTTTATCACAGTACATTAGCTTTGTCCATGTTGTTGAACATACCGGTACTGTGCTCATTTTTATTACTAAATGTTCCATATATTCTGCTATATGACATTCCACAACTTGCTTATCTGCTTTTATTGATGGAGGGTTGAGTTGTGGCCATATTTGAATATTAAGAGTACAGCTGGTAGGAATAGTCTCATACAGGTCTTTGTGTGGATGTAAGTTTTTATGTCTCTTTAGTAAGCACCCAGGAGTAGAATTGCTGGGTAGAGAAGTATTTCTTTAACTGTAAGAAATTGTCAGATTTAAAACATGACTATTTCATTGACAATCCCATCAGAACTATGTGAGAATTCCAGATGCTCATATGCTCACCAAAATCTGGCATTATCTTTTTGATGTTAGCTACTCTAGGGGATATAAAATGGTATCTCATCATTTCAGTGAAAGTTACTGAATACTTTTTCATGTGCTAATAGCCACTAAGACAACCTCTCTGTAAAGTATCCACTCAAGTATTTTGCACATTTTTGTTGGTTCATTGTCATTGTTGATTTGCAAGGGTTCTTTAAATATTTGGAAACAAACCTTGTATTACGTATATGCATTACAAATATTTTATCCCTATCTTTTGCTCATCAGAAGTTTCAAGTTTTCACAAACTTTATCTTATCATTTATGATTACATTTATGATTAGTGTTTTTTTGTGTCTTATAAGAAATCTTTGCTTATCCCAGGCTCATGAATATAGTATCCTTTTTTTTTCCCTACAAGTTTTTGTGTTTATATCTATAGTTTAGGCTTTTGCATTTAGTCCTAGGGACTATTTCTGCATATGGTATGAGGTAAATAGTAAGGTTCTTTCTTTTTTCCTATACGCTCATGCAGTTTTCCAGGACAAGTCATTGAAAAGATCTTATTTGCCCCAATACACTGTCTTGGATTTATTATTATAAATCAACTGAAAAATATCTATAGGTCTGTGTCTGGATTCTGCATGCTGACTCAAGGATCTTTTTGTCTACTGCGTGCACAGTCACTCTGTCTTGTTTCTCATAACTTTATGGTAAGTCTTGCAATCAGGTAGTGGGAGTCTTCCCAATTTGCTTTGCTAGTTCCAAATTGTTTTGGCTCATCTAGGTTCTTTGCATTCCTATATATATTTATAAATATTTTTATATAAATATATAAATATATAGAAATGTTCCTATATATGTTTATAAATATTTATATATATTTATAATATATATATAATCATTTTATAATCATCATATCACTTTCCTCAAAAAACCTACTTGTTCGTACTAGGAATGTTTTGCATGCCTTTCAAGGAAAGACAAATGACTTCCAAGGAATTTGTCTAATTAATCTAAGTTGTCAAGTTTTAGTGGGTTGAAGTTGTTCATAATATTTCTTTATTGCCCTTTTAATGTCTGTGGGATCTGTAAGGACATGCCCTCTTTTATGCCTGATATTCATAATTTGTGCTCTCATTCTTTCTTCCTTAATTGGTCTTGCTAGGGGTTTATCAATCTTATTAATATGTTTAAAGAATAAGCTTTTTGATTTGTTACATTTTTCTATTGATTGCTTTTAATTTCATTTCATTGAATTTTGCTTTTATATGTATTATTTATTTCTATTAATTTGGTAATTGGGCTTTTTTTCCTAGTTTCTTAAAACAGAAACAGAGATTACTGATTTTTGCCCTTTTTTCTTGTCTAATATATAAGCATGTAATTTTATAAATTTCCTTCCACATGCTGCTTTGGCTACATCACACATATTTGACAAGCTGTATTTTCTTTTCTTTCTTTTTTTTTTTTTATACTTGAAAAGAAATACTCTTTTATGACTTTAACATTTATATATATAAATGAGGCATAGGCACACACTCACACAATTATTTGTTCTTTTTTTAAATCTATAGAATCAAATGCATAAGATTAGAAACTATGCATATTAGGTGCCCAGGACAAAATCTTGGAAGATAAATCAGAAACAGCAGCAAACATTCACCATAGCATTAGCCTCATTTGTACTATACAGTCAATTGACTGATATATCATTTATTGTAATTTCTGTAAATCTTCACCTGATAAGCTGTATTTTCTTTAACACCACTTTGAAATATTTTCTAATTTCCCTTATAATTTCTTGATGCACATGCTATTTAAAAATGCATTGTTAAGCTTTAAAATAGTTGGGAATTTTCTAGGTATCTTGTTGTTATTAAGTTTTAACTTAATTTCATTGTGGTTAGAGAAAATACTTCCATTTCAATCTTTTAAAATTGATTGAGCTTTTTTTTAGAGCTCCAGATATGGTGTATCCTGGTGAATGTTCCCTGTACACTTAAAAATAATGTATATTTTGCAGTGATTTCACATGGTTTATAAATATCATGTAGGTCAAGGTCATCAGTAGTGTTTAGATATTCTATACACATCACTTGCTATTGTCTCCTTGTTTACTTGTCCTATCAATTACTGGAAGGGGAGGTTAAGATCAACTATAATTGTAAATCTAATTACCTCTTTAGTTTTGTCAGCTTTTGCTTTCTATATCTGGAGTTTCTGTTTCTAAACTAATACACACTTATAACTGTTATGTCTTCCTGATGAAATGGCCCTCTGTCATTATGAAATATTTGTCTTTATCTCTTTTTCCTTATTAAGTCATCCTTGATACTATATAGCTTTCTTAGGCTCACTGTTTACAGGGTATCTTGTTTCCATCCTTTTGTTTTAAGCCTAACTTCATATTTAAGGTATGTGTCTTACAGACAACAAATGGTTCAGTCTTGCTTTTGTATCCAGTGTAAAATTCCCTGCCTCTTATTTCTAGGCTTAGTCCCTTTACATTTCTAATGTAACTGCTGATAAGGTTGCTCTGAAGTCTACTATCTTGCTATTTGTTTTCTATTTGTATTTGTATTTCACTTCTTTCCTCTCTGTTCTTATGTCCTGTTAGGGTAGTCAACTATTTTTTTTCAATTTCCTCTTAGTTCCTTTATTGACTTCTCCTTTTTTCTCGGGATTACAGTAGGCAGTCTATATGTATTCCTTTATATAAAGTACTTGGAAAACTGTTCCATTATTTTTATGTCCTTTGTGCTATTCTCGGTATATGTCTTCCATATAGCACCTACTAGGAACATGACAAATTTAGACTGAATGTGTGGATGGCAGGTCAGAATAAAATATTTAAGAGGGAAATGTTACATTGTAACTGACTACAGCTAGTCTTGTTGTGTTTCCTAAGTCCAAGATTAGGTATATTTTTATGGATTCGCTGAGATCATCCTTCTTAGTTAATCGCTTACTGAATATCTAGGGGGTACAGTTGTAACAGAGTAGAGAGAGCAGTAAACTTAGAGTCAGGACTCTTTGAAGTCATACAAGCCCAAGTTGAAGTGGCTAAGTTAAAAACAAAGCAAGAACAGGTACTTATCAGCTTTCAAATTAAGGAGTTTAGGAATGCTGCAACCAGGGGCTCAAAAAATGTTTTTCACCCTCTCTAAATCTGTTTCTCTCTGCTTTCTGACCTCTGTTTACCTCTGTTTCTCTCCTTTGTGCAGGCTTTACTGTCTCTGTTGGAGTTAGACTCACCCCACACAGCAAGACAAATAATTTCTGGGAACCCCAGAACTGTATTTTTTCAGCTCAGCAAATTTACAAGATTTTTATTGGCTCAGCTTAAGTCACATGATCGGCCCTGAACCAATCATTGTGTACCAAGGAGTGTGACGTTGTGATTGACGAAGACTGAGTCAAGGGCTCTGTTTGTAGTTGGTCAGGGAATAATTGATAATCCCATTAGGGTCTGGAAGAATGAGGGATGACATACTCTAAGGAATCTGGGGAAAACAAATGGGGACGTCTGTTGGCCTGTCCATCGCAGGTTACTAGAATGTCTTTTAAGTTCCTGTCTCCATGATCTTCTGTATGACCTTGGCCAAATCACTTCTCCTTTAGCTACTTTTTCTCATCTGCACAATGATCTCTGACATTTCTTCTATATCTAACATTAGAAGGGTTATATCTGTCCTTCAAAATTAGAATGAATAAATTAAAGAATATTCATATAATGAAATAAAGCAACAAAAATGAATCAATGAAAGTTACATATTTCAATATGGATAAATCTCAAAAACATAAGGTTGAACAAAAGTCTAACTTGAAAAAGGTTATGTCCAGTATTATACAAGTAAATAAAATTTTAGAACAAAAGATAAAAATAGGAAAGCATGATTCACCTCAATTTGGGACTGCAGCCATTGCTGTGAGGGGAGGGATGGGAACTGGAGGTGGGAAGAGTACAGGGGGACTTCAACTCTCTCATATCTGAACTGTTTTGCTTCTTAAAAAAGATACGAAAAAGTATGGTATCATATTATACTTGATAATGTTGAGGGGACATGGATATTCATTACTTTATACAGTAAACATCCCTGTATAGTTAAAATACTTCTTTTTCTTTTAAGTATTGTATTTATCTATTTGACAGAGAGAAACACAGCTAGAGAGGGAACACAAGCAGGGTGAATGAGAGAGGGAGAAGCAGGCTTTCTGCACAATAGGAAGCCCAAAACGGGGCTCTGTCCCAGGACTCTAGGATCATGATCTGAGCTAAATGCAGATGCTTAAGGACTGAGCCACCCAGGTGGTCCTGGTTAAAATATTTCAAAAGAATAACAATGATACCTATTGACACAATACTATTTACCATATCCCAGGTCCTCATGTTAGTGACTTCACATAAGTCAACTCATTCACTCTATGTAGTAGCTACCTATTGGACAGTACATGGCGTGACTGAGAAACTTGGAATACTGCACAGGCAACCAGTGGGACCAACTCCAGAACTATGGGATGTATTGGAGTCATGGAGGCTAAAATACTAGCCCAAGGCTGAAGGAAGTCTAGATAGAGCTCAGAGTGGAGAGAGACACCTCAGAGCTGAGCTTTTGGAAAAGCAAGGGCACACTGAGGGATCAGAGGGAGAAACCTAACAGGAGAGAACAAGTCAGAGCTATCTTGCAGCAGAGAGGGCATTGGATGGTGGCTGAGAGGTGGATGGATGCAGATGGGCCAATAATGTCCAAGAAGTGTACCTCCTTTATTCCCTACCAAGGCTCTGAGGGTAATGTTAGTAAGACAGTGCCCATTTTGTTGATGAGGAAACTGGGTCCCTACTGTCTGCTCTCTGAGACTTGGTTCCTGGTAGTGAATCCCTCTGTTCTGAAAGAGAAAAAGAATTCATGACCTTTACCTTCTGTTGGCTCTTTCCAACTTGTACAGTTTCTGAGAAGTTCCCTGCAATGACCTAAAAAAACCCCTTCCTTGCTGCTAAGTATAGACCAGTGAAATTACTCATTATTAGATAGTTCTTGCCTTAAAAATATGCAGATAGATTCCTGGAATGGTGGCAGAGGGAGGAAAATAGCCTTATTTTAAACAAAATAAATGGGACTTCTAGAGGTGGCTAATGTATTCGAGTTTCACAGGAAGAGTTACCCCAGGTAAGACGGTGTCATCAGAAAGTTTGCTTTGATGGCGCTCTGCCTCTCTGCCCAGGCACTCTTAGGAAGACAGATGCTACTCCCGAGGTCGCTTCTGCCAGTGAGTACCACCACCTTTCAGTGAGGACAGGCCAGAGGCCAAGACCTGCGGGTGGATGGGTGGGACAGGGTCCTGCCCTGAAGCTGCTCACCGCTTCGTAACAGGTAACAGCAGGGCACAGAAAGCCTTCATGATTTACGCTCATAAAATTGTTTCTGTCCGCTTGCCCATCATCACATTACAGGAAATAGCAAGATGAATTTTTATGAAATCTGGAGGGTATGTTTGAGATAGTCTGACATAAAACGTAGGCTCTACAGAGTGCACAAAAATTAACTTTAAGGAGCCTGAGGAGGGCATTTCCAATGCAGGAGCAATTGCACTCCACTGCACCTGAAACTGAATGGGATGGCAACTGGGAGAATAATGCATGCCATTAAATAACCCTCTAACGAACAGCTAATATTTGTTGAGTGCTTACTATATATTAAGATGAAGTGGACAGAGAACAAAACAATGGTTTTATATATGAGCCTCCAGAGGAAAGTCATTGAGGGCAGATGTTCCCAATTGTCAACTCTCATTAGCAACTCTCCGGTGGCTTCTCACCAGGGCAACTATACCAACTGCTCCAGGATGAAAAGCAGCAGGAATTTATTTATTTCACTACATTTAATAGTTCTCCTGGGCATGTCAGAGAGGCCAGTTACTTCTGTTACCACCATTAATAATTAGCTACCATTTCCCGTGTGCCTGCTATGTGCCAGGCAATGGACTACGGGCTATGACAACAGTTCTCTTTCCATACTGTAGAGAAGGAAACTGAGGCTGAGTAATTAAGCACTAACATGGGCTAAGCTGCCATGATTGTGCTCAAATCGTCTCAAACCCAGGTCAGACACAGTATGACAAAGAGTTCTGTGGGATTTATGCATTTGTAAGAGTTTTATCAAGATATAAAAATTCACACATGCTTACTCAATATTGAATCCATTTTACTGAAAATATGAAAATGGTATCACATCAACACTGTCCTTGGAAAGTTTGTTTTGGAGGATTACTGGTTCGGGGTGTCAGAGGGGCAAATGATCCCTAACACAGAGGTCAGAGGGTGGCACTTGATTCCTCCCGGTACGGGCTCTGCGCCCTCTTAAATATCTCTGCCCAGACGTGTCCCACCTCCTTCCATCGCTAGTCCTGACATTCAGATCTAATCACACTCCTCTTCGGCTAAGAAACCTCTCAGAGTTCAGCATCTTCAGAATTAAATCCAAATTCCTCCACGCAGCTTCTGGGGGCTATTCTAGTCTTGTCCCAGCCTATGTCATCAACCTCTTGCCAAAAATAATTTTAAATGTTTAAAAATAATGTCATAATTTCAGTGAAAAAGAATTTTAAAAATAAAAATAATTTTATTTAAATTAAATAATGCTGAAATATTTATATTTGTGGTGTGCATCAGAGTTTAGAAAGTATGCTCTTCTTCTTCTCGTCACTTGCTATTCTGAACAACCATGACAGGCAGGTAAGTAGGTGAGAGCATCCCTCATTTTTAAACACACTTTGGATTTAGAATAGATTTAGAAATACTGAAATGTTCAAAGGTAGTAAAGCGAGTTCCCAATAGGCCACATCCAGTTTCCCCCCATTACTTATATTCTGCATTAGTATGGGGCATTTCACACCTTTATGAACCAGGATTGATATAGATCAACATTTGTTGAAGTCCATAGTTTCTCCAGAACTCCCTAGTTTTTACCCACTTTTGTCCTTCTTCTGTTCCAGGAACTCATCCAGGAAAGCTCATCACATTTAATAGTCATGTCTTGTTAGCTTCTCTTGGCTGTGACAGGTTTTCAGACTTTCCTTGTTTTTTTTTGACCTTTACAGTTTTGATGAGTATGGGTGAGGAATTTTGTAGAATGTCGCTCAACTGGGATTTGCCTCACGTTCTTCTTACAGTTATCTTGAGTTTCTGAGGTTCCTTCCTTCCTTCCTTCCTTCTTTCCTTCCTTCCTTCCTTCCTTCCTTCCTTCCTTCTTTTAGATTTTATTTACTTATTTGTCAGAGAAAGAGTAAGACAGGGAGCACAAGCAGGGGGAGCAGCAGGCAGAGGGAGAAGCAGGCTCCCCGCTGAGCAAGAAATCCCATGCAGGGATGGGGAGGGTCCTAAATCCTATAGATAATGTTTGAGCTGGAACAGAAAGAATGAGCAGAGATATCAAGAGGATGCTTTGTAGATGCCTGAACGCCCCGTACCTCTGCTCGTCCCACTTCCCATTTAGAGTTCATCCTTTTGGTTAAAATCTATGGTCTTGTGTGCTGAAGACAGAGTCCCTAAAGGTCTTCTGGGCAAGGTTTTCTTAGTCTTAGTCTTAGAGTAGTCCTTCCCTAAACTTGACTGCACATTATTAGTAACTGCACTCTGTTAGTATATAAAATCCCTCCCCCAACCTCCACTCCAGAAATGTGATCTCAGAAAGCCTGAAACCAGGATTGGAGATCTGTATTTAACATCCTCCCTCCAAAAAAAGAAAATCAGTAAAACCAAAGCAGGCAGTCTGCAATCTAATTATCTTGGCGTTGCTGTGAAATACAGCCTCTCTAATCCAATCTGTAATATTGGAACTGTTAAAAAAATTATACTAGAATCTGTATCTTCTCCCACAGCGGACATACGGGGGAACTAAAATATATACACGAAAGTGAGGAGAGAGATACTGCTTCAGAGGAGTCTCTTGGAGACTTTTCAGTATTGTAACATTAAAATTCTCTTTACAAGGTTAAACTGGGACAAACCAAGTTTAAAAGTGACAGTTTATGGTTTGGTAACTGGGCAGCCCATTCCGTCTTATTGCTCATGATTTATCTGAAGCTCCCTGATCTTGTGCTGCTGTTCGGGGAAATACTGAGAACAAAGAACTGAGCTAACAGGGTCTAACCTGTCCATCATTACAGCTTTTCCCAAGTTGCTTACTAATGAACTCTGGCTCGTTTTCCACAAACAAAAATTGTTTTACAGTAGCCCTGTTTTCTAGCAAATGCCTTCTTTTAACATAAATTTATGAAGACTGTTTCTTCTTTTTTTTCCTTCCCCTGCCCCTCCTTCTCCCTTCTCCTCCCCTCACCCTTTCCTCCCCTCCTCTCCCTACTTTTTCCTCCTTCCCTCCTTCTACAGTCACAAAACTAATTTGTTTAAACTAACTGTACTGATTGAATAGGGTAAAATCTGAATTTCAGAATATATTAAAAAGAATTGTAGTTTATAGCTTTCAACAACTATCTATTTAGTGACAAACATGAAGCTAAAAACCTATGGACAGATGTTGATACAATGAGGTTTTCCCAATTAAGGATTAGAGAATTGCAAACTTGTGAATAATTTGCACAGCCTTTGGTTAATTGTTTTTACAAATACTAATGTTGCTGATGACTTAACATTTTTTTTATTATGGACATATATACCTCCTCTCACAACCTTGTTTATTATTTTCGTTAATAGGATGATTTTTTCATACTCAGGAAAGGTCAACATTTTAGGGCTGCTCCAAATGACCACACATCATATCAGTTTTTTGATGATGATGATGGTGACAATAAAGATAGTTACTGATTTTGCGTGCTTTCAATATTCCAGTCACTTCACATGCATTATTCTTCCCAACCCTCATCTCAGCCCTCTGAAGTAGGTAGATATTATTATTCCCAGTTCCAAAGAGGCCAAACAACCTGCCTAAAGTCAGACTAACCAAGGGAAGAATTAGCTTGACCATATAGCATGAGAGCCCGTGATTGACCATTACCCTATAGCCTCTCTAATGCCTCACAGGTGCTAGAGTTATAAAGGGGGTGATGACAGCAGTGTCCATGGTAGAAGCATATTTATATTCTGAGAAGTAGGAGAAGCATCCTATACACAGAACGTCCAAAGTTTTCTCAAACTTTCACTGAAGAGTAACATCATCAAGAAGGATGATGATTTCTATTCAGAAATTTACAGCTGTCATCTCCCCGCTGAACATAGATTTGACAACCCCAAGGATGAAAGTGGGCCTCCAGGGGTTCAGGGGAAAAGTTCCAGCACACCACTGCAGCAAAAATCCCAAGAACAGACACATCGAAGAGGGTAAGAATAGTAGTTTCACATTATCCACACATCATCTCCTGAGGTGGTAGAGCTCCATGCCTGGTGCCAGAAAAGATGTCCACACCCTGATTTCTTTCAAGGGAGGGGGGTGGGGAGCAACAGCGTAGGGAGAAAGTATCTAGCTTCCCAAGATGCAGTCGGGAGGCTACTTCCTTCTCTCTCACCCAGAACACTGAAGGGATCAGTGTGGCTGAGTCTGAATGTTGGGCCCAGGGAGGAGAGGGGGGAACTCAGAGCAACCAGGATTCAGAACTCAACCAGGGGATGTGGGTCTTATTAACTACTTCAGACTCCAGCAGGAGGCCAGTGCTGGGGATGCCTTACTTGCAGGCCCCCTAAGTGGCCCATACACACAACTCCAATTCTCTGGGGCCTCCTCTGCATAATGGCTGGCTCCCTGCGGGCTCCCCCACTGCCAGTGAGTGCCAACTTCTATGGACAGATCAGACAGCTCATGAGCACACGCAGAAAGCATTTACCCCAAAGATACGGAAGTAGTGAAAAGAAGGGCCATATGCACCCCAATGTTCATCGCAGCAATGGCCACAATCGCCAAACTGTGGAAAGAGCCAAGGTGCCCATCAACAGATGAATGGATAAAGAAGATGTGGTACATATATACAATGGAGTACTATGCCTCCGTCAGAAAGGATGAATACCCAACTTTTG